>CACRXK020014890.1:0-12701 GCA_902702795.2 Paramuricea clavata
AAATAAGTTATCATTTATGCTAGCGTTAGTGTCAGTGGAGGTCAAATCTAAACCTCGTCGTAACTTTCTCGCGGAGGTAGCAATTGAATACTTTATATTTTTAAATGTTATAGATTAAGCTTGGCAACAAATACAGACTATCCAAGATTGCTACACTGCCTGGCCCTCTTGGTTATAGGAAAGGTAGTCTAATATCAGAATTTACTATGAAATATAAGAAAGGCAAAACTTGGTTTGTTTACGGCCCAAAAGGACAAGCAAAGGTATGTTTCAACTAATATAGCTATATTTTATATGAATGCACTGACAGGCCGTATGCATGACTGTAAGGAGCGGGTGTTATTGTAGACGTTTGCAAACAGTGTTGGGTTTTATATTCGAGTGGGGGAGATAATTTTCAATCGAGATACCATTAGTTGAGATACCCTTTTTTTGCACGACAGCATATCCATATCTGGAAACAGACCTTTATAATTTATTTTTCTTTGATGGGCGCGGACAGTGTTGTGCGTTGGATGTTATAAGTTCTATTTTAACTGACAGTGCTGTACGGGCAATTTCATGCAATATAATGGCTTCAGAGCTCTATGCATACAATGATATTTTTTTTTTACATAAAAATGATATTTTTCATGTCAGGTATTAGTGGCTATAAACAAGAATGACAAATCTAAACCTATGGAAAATAATCTCACGGACTACTATCACAGCCAGAATGACTTACGGGCAAACGCAATAAGAATTTTTCCAAAAACGTTCTCAGGAACAACGATCTGTATGAGAGTGGAACTATATGGATGTCTTGCAGGTTTGTGCAATCTACAATATTAAAGCAATATACAATCGCTTGGATGCACAATTAAGTTTTTTGGGGGATCACAATTATCAGATTCGTTGCTATGAATTATGCATGCCCAGCCTCACAGCTTTGAAAAATGGTATGGACAATCATAAATTAAAGCAACTATCCATCCAACTCGTTCTATAGGGTATGCAAGAGGGGCGCCGTGACGTTTAAACTTGCGTTTAGGTTTCCCCTTTTTTGCTGTGAAACTCGGCATTTTCGTCATGGAAATGGGTTTTCGTGATGGGAATAGGATTTGTAAAAAGAGTTGTGAAAAGATTGCATGGAGAATTTTGACTGGAAAAATGGAATTTAGTGTCCTTATTCATTTCCATGGTGGATGAATTTGAAGCCTTTCAGGAAAGCAAGGGAGCACGGTCTTCATTCCCCGTGGCCCTTTCACAGTTAATTAAAACGCTGAAGAATTTAGAGGTATATTGCAACATGAACATATAAAGCCATAGTGCAGGTGTTTTTAAAATACTCCATTATATCTTACCCCACAATAAATTTGTAAATTCGAAAAACTGTAAGACGACAATTCAAACAACCCGACAAAAATGTTTTACAATATTTAACTTAAACTTAAACTATTTTAAGTTCTTTGAATGTTTACATGGCGATAAAATATAATTGTTTTTGTTTGTGGAAACACCACGTAAATGTATTACTGCAAATAAATTGCAGTAAATATTTACTGCAATAATTGCAATAAATTTATTGCAGTAATAAATTTACGTGGTGTTTCCACAAACAAAAACAATTAAACTGTTTTGTTTCACGTTGATTAGCTTTCGTTTCAACTTACAATTGGTATAACTGTCAACTATTTATAATTAACTGGTTTAATTTTTCAGGAGTTGAAATTGTTCCAACAACTCAACCAATTGCACGTAAGTATGCTCAGTAATCTTGATCGATTAAAACTACAGCGAATTTTTCTTACCAATAATTATCACAGGATTATTTACATTATGGATTAATATACAATATACATACATATTAATATTTTACATGATAAAACATAATTGAAGTTTTATGACGCAATAATATAAAACCCAACAGATACCAACAGTCCGTGCAAAAAAAAACACTGTACTTGTGATCCCGTAATTGTGTCTAACAAAATTCCCCCTCTCCCAGCATAATGCTGGAAATTATCTATACTTATATAACCATCATTTTATTGAACAACGGTGGTACAGTGATCAAATAATAGACATGTGATTTGATCTTGTATATATACAGGTATCCGGTGTGTTCACTTAGTCGGTAATAAACATTGCATCATCATCATTGTTGTATTATTTAGAAGTGTTATATTTATTATATACATGACAAAATTACTACAATCTGATTGTTTAAGAGGAGCGCAATTGTTTCATTTATTACATTTATATTCATTTTAAAACCAGTGGGGTTCCCTGCAATCGGACTGGTTCACAGGAGTGCGATTTCAGCACGAATTGCACTTCCAGCAGTGCGATTCGTGCTGAAATCGCACCTTCTTTCAATCAATCACATTTGAGTGCTGATTTCAACGAAACAATCATATTTAATCATAGGATTCAAACAGCGAATCAATTTTAAGAAAAATGTGGTATGGCAAAATGAGCAAAAACAAAAAAATTTTTTACATATGTCATGATTACCATTGAGTGCCTAAGCATGTTTTGGCACATAAAAACAACAAAAAAAAATATGGATAGCAACAGCAATCTATCAAAGAATTGCAAAGAATGTTCACATTTTTTAAATTTCTCAAATAGTAAACAGGTAAAAACGGCAACAAAAGCAAATTTTATAATTCATTAGGGAAAACAAAGCTCGAAATCCGCCTATCGTATTTCCAATTTTAAACGCATAAAACTGCACCAAAACTCTTTCAAATCACTCGTAAAACCTAAATATGCTTAAACTTACTTGTGTTGTCTCTTATTCTTTATAAATGTCTTCATTTCTTTAATATTTTAACCATTTTTTCAGCAAAACTAGGCTATACTAACTAATAATTGTTCATCTTGTTTGCTTATTGTTGCTATGCTACATTTACAGCACGCAGGGAGGTACCGGATGTCTGTCTTTTGCAAACAAAAACGTTTCCGGTTTACAAAAATATTAGATAGATAGTTTAGATAAATAGTTTTATTAAGAATAGTAGCATTACAGCTGTACTCCTGAATTGCGCTACTTTAACAACCTATAATTTAAAAAGTACGTTAAAAATATCTATATAGCTATGTATACCTATTTTACTTAGCTAAGGTGTCTCATAATGTTTTTTGATTATTTTCCTATCGTGATTTCTGCTACATGCCATTATAAACGAGTTTGCAAATCACTTCGTTTTCACCAGCGGTATTTCAAAGGTTCTTTTCTTTCGAAGATTGTAGTTCGTGTTCATGTTGTACTGTGGTAAGAGAGAATGTAGTTTTGAACTTCTGTCATTGGAGATTTGTTCAAAGAGATTCATTGACAAGATTTCATAGTGCTCGCTGATGGTTACCAGTTTCGTTTTCTTCAGAGCTTCCTGATAAGTGCATTCTGGAAATACTATCGCTAGGGCTCTCTTTTGGATTTTTTCCAATTCTTGTTGAAGATACTTTGGAAGGGAATTATGAAATAAGGGACAAGCATAATCCAGAGTAGTTCGAATGCATGAAGAATAGTATTCAACAATGTCTTCTACAGGGACATTAGCTCGTTTCAATTGAACAAGAAACTTGTGTTGTCTCTTATTCTTTATAAATGTCTTCATTTCTTTAATATTTTAACCATTTTTTCAGCAAAACTAGGCTATATTAACTAATAATTGTTCATCTTGTTCGCTTATTGTTGCTATGCTACACTTACAGCACGCAAGAAGGTACCTAATGTGTGTCTTTTGCAAATCAAAAGCCAGGGGCCTAATTTGGTACCCTTTGGAACACCCGAGGGGACAAAGCCCCATTCAGACATGCAATCATAACTCAACTTTACTCTCTGTAGTCTGCATGTTCGATAAAAAATTTATTATCCAGTTAATTATAGTGGTGGGAATATCCAGCTATTTCAATTTGTTGACTAGGATTGTATGATCGATTAGGTCGAACGGCTTTCGGTAGTCAAACAATAATACTCTTACAACAGAGCCCGTACCGTCTGTTTCGTAAAGCCATTTATGTACCATGCTTATGAGTGCTTTCACGGTAGAGGATCCAGGTACTGTACGATACTGATTTGGATCTACGTTCTTCAATATGGTTTAATATAATGAATAACTACAAAACTCCTCCGCAATTTTTGAAATCGATGGGGTGGGTGAATTAGCACGTATCTCTTTTTTTAGGATATTTAAATTGTTTGACCTTTGGTATTGGTATTACGTGCGCATGCTTTAAGATTAATTAAGATTTCAAACTGAATATATTAAAGTGGAAATTAAACTTCGTGACGTGCAATTTTGGACTGAAATCAAACTTGTGATTACAAATCGCAAGGATTACACGTCCCGCTTCGTGGTCGTGCGATTTTATAATCCTGCGTTTGATTAATTCAGTCCAAATCGCACTCCACTCAGTTCAATTACCATTATTAATTGCACTCTCCAGGAGTGCAATGAATTATTTTCGTGATAGCTGGGGGGAGCGAGATATCAAAACAATAAAATCCAATATACGAAATTTAAATAAGTATTTATAACAAATGTGGACGAATTTGACTACATTTTGTCACAAGAATGAGTTAAAAAAAAAACACTGTATGGCAAAAAGAGCCTGTGAAAAATACCTAGAAACAGCGACCTCACTGATCTCAAAAATATGGCTGTTTGCCAGGATTGGGATAAACAAGATTTCAATTTTCAAAGGCATATATTTGGAAAATCAAGTTTCAGACGATAAGCTTTGAAGCAATTTTTGTTTCAAGAAATGAAAAAAATTGATTTACTGTGGAAAATCGTGGAATATAGGGCAAGTTTGCTTTGAATGTTTAATGTTTACGAATTTTGTCGCTTTAATTTATTGCGTAATTTAAAACATGCACTGCTTTCCTTTTCAATGAACCTGTATTAAAGTTTGCTAAATTAACATGTTTAATTTAAGAATAAGAAGTAAAATGTAAAGGAGAGCAAATTCAATTAAAAATCGAACTGAAATTACTCAACGACTTGAACTTATTTTGTATTATAGACTAAAAACCGGTACAGTTTTATATCGGAAAATGCAGTTTATAGTTTAATTTTAAAATGAACATTTCAAAACATTTTACGACGCGATTGACGTTAAATTTTACATTAAATCAAAGCTCACAGAATGCAGAACAACATACCTACAGTACATATTTCGGAAATTCATTGTTATATAGGTAAAAGCAATAATCTTTAACTATTTTGGCGTGTTCGCCGTGTTGTACAAAAATATAATAAAATTTAATTTATCGTGCTGCCATGGCAGCACTTACGTAAGCGCGTGCCTGCGTTCAGTCACAGGTTCAGTGTTGATCAATTACCAATACTTCATGTTAAATCAATGTTTGGAAAATAGATCCGAGGGGTTAGTGCATGCATATATTTCTAGTAAATAAATAGTCTTGCAATTAATGATTAACACTACTCGTGATATTTGAAAAATGTGCCAAATTATACTCGCCTCGGCGGCTCGTGCAATTTTGGCACATTTTTCAAATATCACGAGTAGTGTTAATCATTAATTACACTCCTTCACGTGTTTACTAATAATCATTCTTTTATCAAAATCATGCAGACCTTTATCATTTAATCCGTGACAAACTGCAAAGAATGAAGATATTACTCATACTTTCCTGCAACTTATTCAATATATAGTTTATTCAATATGCCTTCGCCCATTTAGTACTACTAAATTGTAAATTTGGACATACTAAAACGCTGTTTTTGATTATCAGGATTCTGTCAAATCTTCCCCGAAGTCCAGAAAATGCCATTTCAGCGACTCTATATTAAAAAATTTCCTCGGACCTACTGCCCTCGCTTTCAGCCCCCCAATCGAAAGGAGCTTCCTACGGCCGTGGATATACAAGTATACATTTTAGGATGTGTTCACATTAGTAGGTAAAGAGTAAATAAACGTTAAATAGGAACGTACTGAACATTGCAGGCGTGCATCATTCGCTTATAGGAATAAATTAAATTGTGGTAAATTCCCGTGTTTGAAATAATAATAGTCAACTTGTAATATCTAAATTTATAGGATCGCAATTTTAATATTTATTTTCATTTACTACAGAAAAAGTTGTGAACGTATCTATCCGCTTCACGAGCATTAAATGGAATGACGAACTTAGTGATAAAAAGTCAAAGGAATTTGCTGAAACGAGTAAAAGAATCATAGAAGCGGTAGGACCTGTAAAATAGTATAACGTTTATGTTATTTTTATTTAATTTTGAATATAAAGAATAATCCATTTGCTATAAATAACATAAATTATATATAGCTTGTCCACTAAGGGTTTGCTGCATGCAAATGTTTTTTTGTTTTGTCCATCATGTGAAATTTATATCTTTCAATGCCATTTGTACTGCTAATAAGTTAGATTTCTATAGGAGAATTTTAACTAGAATATATATTTCATAACTGCCTTGCGGATCTGTCAAAACAATTTTTGGGCAAGAGCTTTTTAATGCGTTGTGTAATTGCGACTTTTGCCAGTTTCAAATTTAATAATTATATTAAGTAATTTGTGTCATTACAGTAATTAGCGTTTTTTTCATTTTTATTAAGGTTGAAACTGTGTACAGTGAAAGTGAGTCTTTTCGAAACGCCGAAGTACTTACACTGATGTACGTTAATTATTCACACCTTATTTACTTTTAGTACGTATATATAACCCTTCCACTGAGAGGGCTCTCAAAGGAGTCCTAATAAATTAGTCAAGATGGGGTGTGAACATGATATGAACATGAATAATTTAATTTTTTATTTTTGGATTTATAATTCCTAATTTGTGTTTTCAAAAAGATGGAAGGATTTAATTTAAAATCAAACATTCCTAAAGTGGAATTTATTTCATTGAAGGGTCAATGTGATCCGTACTTAGATATTTATCGTGGGAAATTAAACTTTCTAGGTTAAGATAGTGCAAACTACAAAAATATATGGGAAGTCAATCGCCGAAATTCGACATGGAATTTAATAAACATGTGCATGCTCACCCACGTTGGGATCCCATTAGTATACACTTTATTACATTTATCTCTCGATGAAAACACTCTAAATGATTTTCGGTCTTCATTCACAGGAGAGGCAGTGTTAAAGCCATGATTAAATTGGTATTTAATCCTGAATTTGTCGAGGGTGATAACGAGATGAAATTGGCAAATGCTGTGAAAACTGGTAGGGTTGGATCCCTTGAAGTGGATAAACAATCATTCAACGTAGAAGGTTGGCAATTTATTTTATCCATATTCCTTTTATATTTTACTGCCCTGTTGTTTTCTGTTTAGAATTGTAAACCGTTCAATTGACAAGACGATTCTTTGATCTACAATCATGGAAATTAATTCTTTGACTTTTCAAAAAATTGCCAATCCCCCACCCCCGTTAACAATGTTGGTTTGTGGTCCAATAACCATGGTTTGAGCCAACATTGTGGCAGGATGGTTGTCCAATACTGTCGAACGTATACGGATCGTAAAGATGGTAAAACATTGAACACAATCCGTACGGTCCGTAGGAACTGTAAAATGGCTTTACGGACCGTACGATCCGTACAGTTCGTGAAGATAATTTACGGATCGTGAACCTATTTTGTCGATAGCGATGTTGTGTTTAAGTCAGGGCATACTGTAAAAGTTTGTCGATCCGTACGGATCGAACGGTTCGTACCAAATGTGAAATGGCTTTACGGACCGTACGATCCGTACGGTTGGTGAAGATGATTTACGGATCGTGAACCTACTTTATCGATAGCGATGTTGTGTTGAAGTGAGGGCATAAAAGTTTGTCGATCCATACGGATCGTACGGTCCGTAGGAACTGTGAAATGGCTTTACGAACCGTACGAACCGTACGGTTCGTGAAGATGAGTTTACGAATCGTGAACCTACTTTGTCGATAGGGATGTTGTGTTTAAGTCAGGACATAAAAGTTTGTCGATCCGTACGTATCGTACGGTCCGTACCAACTGTGAAATGGCTTTACGGACCGTACGATCCGTACGCACCTGCAGTGCGCCTGCAGGAATACGTTGGTAAATGATGGTACAAGCTACTTCAAATCTTCAATTGATGCACTTCGATTCATGCAATTAAAGGGATTTAATATTGCTCACATGCATAGGATAAAATAGAGGAAAGCCAAACAACAACACTGTGAAGACAATTCAACGTTTTTTTAGAATTGCCTTCACTGATTTTACCAAACTTTCATTCAAGAATCAAGGATTATGTTACAAGAATTTAGTTTACAAATTTGTACAAAAATAACTTGCTATAAAGACTGTACAATATTTTCTGTAAACATAAATTTTATTTTAAAGCAAAACCGGATCATGAAGATGAAGTTTTTCCTTAGAAGATATATTAGATTTGAAAGCGGCCAAGTGCAAATGTGATAAAATTAAGCACTTTAAATACATTGTTTTCAAGACCGTACACGTTTAACTTACTGCAGTATGCATGCGGCAATCCTCCGCTGTTAAACCGTAGGATGCCCTGAGATGAGGGAAGAGTAATGCAACACTGAAGTTTTCACAATATCAAAATGAAATCTTTGCATAATTTTGTACAGAAACATTTGAAATGTGGATTTAACTTAATTGGAGGTACTTCCTACAGTGCTTGTCCTTAAATGTGATACAATGTAATTTAAAATTAAATAGCCTGAAGTTATCTTCACAACCCTTAGATGACACAGTCCTAGCTTTAACTACTAGCTGCTCAAATACATTGAAGAATTTGACAACCGTTGCGGACTGTTAATACTGGTGCACAATTATTTTAAATTATTTCCGCAAAATTATAATTTAAAATAAACATGATGGAGTTAAGTATATATAACACGCCATAGTTCAAACCAGCTGCCTAAAGACAATGAAGTTTTGACAACCTGTTGCCCAAAGACATTGAAAATCTTGACAACTTGGAGGCTCTTGCTACAAGTGCATAATTTATTATAACATGACTTATCTTTAAGTTTTTATTGTTAGTACATATAACGCACCATAGTTCAAACCAGCTGCCTAAACGGACATTGAAGTCTTGACAACTTGTTGCTCAAAGACATTGAAAATCTTGACAACTTGGAGGCTCTTGCTACAAGTGCAAAATTTATTATAACATGACTTATCTTCAAGTTTTTATTATTAGTATATAGAACGCGCCATAGTTCAAACCAGCTGCTAAAGACATTGAAGTCTTGACAAACTGTTGCCCAAAGACATTGAAAATCTTGACAACTTGGAGGCTCTTGCTACAAGTGCAAAATTTATTATAACATGACTTATCTTTAAGTTTTTATTATTAGTATATAGAACGCACCATAGTTCAAACCAACTGCCTAAAGGCATTGAAGTCTTGACAACCTGTTGCCCAAAGACATTGAAAATCTTGACAACTTGGAGGCTCCTGCTACAAGTGCAAGTTTATTGTAAAATCATCATTTAAAGTAAACATGAGTTATCTTTAATAGGAGGCTCTTGCTAGTTGCTACAAGTGAATAATTTATTGTAAAATTATTATTTATAGCAAACATGAGTTATCTTTATGATTTTATTATTACTCAGTGACACATCTTAGTTTAAACCAGCCATTTAAAGTCATTTAATCTTGACAACCTGTCACTATGAAAGTGACAAGTTAGAGGTTTTAATTTTTCTACATTGCCCACCCCCCACCCCCATCCCCCAGGCGTGAGAGGGCGTGGACGGTCAATGTCAATATTAAATATTAAAGTATCAGAAATATATAACCTGGAGTTTGGTGGTATTAGTGTCGTGAAAAATTCTCAACTGCATGCAATACTGTAGTCTGTTTAATAGATTAATAGATAAAGTTTTTACCCCAAAAAGGCCGGCACGTCCAACTTAGTTGAAATTCAATTCTCCACCATTATTCTCTCGAATGCACCAGGCTAACACAAATGTCAAGCTCACTTGTCCTCCTTGAATAGGATCAGGCGTCTTTCGCTCAGGCTGATTATTTCGCTGGTCGATATCCGAGCATGAGTTTAACTATTCTGCGGGTTGCGGGCTGCGGGCCGAAAATGCGGGCTGAAAAATGCGGGTTGAAAAATGCGGGCTGCGGGCAGAAAAATGCGGGCTGCGGGCCGGAAAATGCGGGCTGCGGGCAGAAAAATGCTAACACGCGTACGATTGCGAGCCGCGGGCCTGAAGAATTCAAAAAAGAATAGTCAAAATGTAAAGAAAATAACAATATTATTCAAAATTTTCTGTCTTTGAAGTATACTCTATGTCTAATGCTATTCGTAATCATATGCATATGAATTTTTCCTTAAATTCATTCTTTTTGTAATATCATGGAATCTCAGTTTATGAGTCGTACCAGACATTAAAACCTGTTTCTACCGGGATAACTGTACACCAATCCTAATAGTAGCACTATTTTCCGTCCAGCAAACTGATCTGACGTCATTTTCGGAGGATAGAAGAGATGTTAAATGGCTATGTAACTAACACAAACCCAACCCCTACTCTAACCCCTAACCCTAACCGCAACCCTAACTCTAACCATAATCGAATTAATAAAAAAATAAAAAAAAGACTTTAGAAAATCGATAGGGCGGTTTGCTGGATGGAAAAAAGTGCTAACCGCCAAAATCATTGGAAAATCATAGGAAAAACCAAGAAATTGGGCTTCTGTATGACCCTTTCTGTGCCCTGGTTATAATGCGCTACTGCTTATAACTTTTGGTACAACTGGCCTGAAACTTAAAATATTGATTCAATAAGTTTAATATCAATATATTTATTGAAAAATAGCTATTATGTCAAAATAAGAAAACTTAAGATTCTCACGCGAATAGGCAATGTTTTTATGAGCGACTGTTCATCGTTAGTTGCAAACGACGGTAATATAAACAAGGTCACAAGAATAAGAAGGTATAGCAGAAGTGTAACTCGAGTCGGTTTCCTTATTGTTTGACGTCCACGAAAATTTTAACTCGCTCACGCCAGGCCACGCCATCCTGGCTAGTACAGCCGAAAGTTTTTATCAGGATTTGGTAGGTACAAAGTGCCGGTTGTACTAGCCAAGATGGCGTGATTGATGACGAATTGCTTGTAAAAACGCGGACAAATACTTGCTTGAGTTACGCTTCTGCTATACCTTCCTATTCTGTGACAAGGTCAAGGTTTTATCGAAAGCGATTGACTGTTAGATTTCCTTTTATACTATTTTATAACTAAATAATGTTATTTCCTACAAATTTAACTTTATTGTAGCTTTATCGAAAGTATAAAAAAAAAACATGGAAACTGCGAATTACTATAGATTGAAAATAATTATTAAACTATGATTGAAATTATCGACGTAGAATACTATTTCGTTGTATTAAATTTCAATAGTATAATGAGAATTTTGTTTGATATTTTAATATATTTCATGTTATTTACAAAATGTACTGTAGTTTTGAAGTTTTGCACACAACATAGTAAGTGTTTGCACAATGACTCCGTTTCAATTTGAGCATATATAAAAAAATAATTGAGTATTTTGATAGCGTAGCCGGGCTTCACGATATAAATATTAAAAACGACTGATAAATAATCATTCATTGCAGCCACAACTGCTCCAGAATCACAACAAATAACCAAGTCATACACGCTACCGCGCGACAAATTTGGAAGCTTGGTAGCGAATTTGAAAATTGAAAAATTCCTCAAATTCAACGAGCGCGTGCTTGTGCACGTTTTCCTTGAGGGTTATTTAAGGTAAACAGGGAAACAGAGCGTGTCTTGGGGATCAAAATGATATCTAGATTACCATGGTTACGGGGAATGTTTTGCCACAGGAGCGCTTGTTGTTCGGGGCATTTGAGGGAAATGGCGACTTTCGTATCAAGTCGTCAAAATGCAACAACTTCGGCTTGTATAGGATTCTTTCTACAGTGTTATTTTCATTTTATTTTTGAATCCAGTACAAGTCAAGATACCTATTAAAAATCGTATGTTTTTTGTTTTTGACAAAATGTGCTAGAAAAGATAATATTATACCATTTACAAAGGCATGCACGCAATAAAATATTCGATGTTGGAAAGTATATGCGAAAGACAGAGTTAGGCTGTTGGCAGTTGAAGAGGAGAACAAAAATGCAATATATACAGCTCAGGAGCTTAAGCGATTAGATTCCAAGGTAAGAAAGGTTTTACATATCTCTTGTATTTTTTGTAATCGAGTTTCTGATTTATCATGGTCTTTTATTCAATATATATCTTCATATTATGAATTGAGCTCATCTTGATCGTACTATACACAGGTTTATTCTTGTCATGATGATAAATTATTCGCGCACAATTAAGTGTCAAGTCGCTTTACAATTTTGCAAATATGCTAACCCATCAGACTAGATAATAGTGTGTTTTATATCAATTATAGCATACCTATTTTTAATTAAACTATAAACTGTATACTATTTTATAGCCAACCTAATTGTGAGCTTCAAGTTCAATAAGTACTCAAATTTTGGGGTAGACAAAATTAATGAACTCAGAAAGCATCATGAAAATACTACATGGTATATGAAAGTACATCTCGACTGCTAGTCGCTCACACACTTTGAATATTATTGTATCCTCTGGCTGGAATCGTGCCTGTGGCCCTGCAATTCTGGTGCATGCAGCATTTTATTAACCAACAGAACTGAGCTACAGAGTCCAGTTGTCA
>CACRXK020014891.1:0-12701 GCA_902702795.2 Paramuricea clavata
AAGGGCTGTGACTTTCGCGAATGACTGAGCTATCAAGTAATTTCTGAATGTGTTCCTTCACCTCTTGGTATTGATTTGGGGGAATTCGTCTGTAGGGTTGCATAACCTGGTTGTCATCCTCCGTCCTTGTGTTTAACCGTCTCCGTGTAGCCAATGTCATCGTCTGACTTTGAAAATACGGAAGCATGCTTGTTCAACAGTGCGTCCAGCTTTTCTTGCTGCTCTGGGGAAAGTCCGTTGCAAGGACATTCAGTATTGTCCATTTCAAAGCCAACATTTCTAATTTCATGGAGCTATAATTGTCCATATTGCGTTCAGTTGGTCTTAGTCGTCTACTTGCGTACGCAATAACCCGTCTCTTTCCTTGAAGTTCTTGGGAAAGAACCGCACCAAGTCCTTGGTGGCTAGCATCAGTCTCAAGTATGAATGGTTGCGACAAGTCTGCATATCCCAATACTGGCGCAGTTGTCAACAAATGCTTAAGCCTATCGAAGGCTTGTTGATAAACAATTTCCCAACGCTTTGGGAAGGGTACTAACAGATGTTTCTTTAGTTTCAGTTCGTGTAAACACCGGTTCTGTAATTCATGCAGTGGGTCAGCGACCTTGGAGAAATCTTTTACGAAGCGACGATAGTAGCTAGCAAATCCAAGAAAACGAGCGAAGTTCTTTCACAGTCTTGGGTACCGGCCAATTTTTCACCACGGATATTTTGTCAGGGTCAGTCGAGACACCGTCAGATGAAACCACATATCCCAGATACGAAACTTCTTTTCTAAGAAAACTGCATTTCTCTCGCTTTATCTTTAACCCTTGTTGCGCTAGCCTCGTTAAAACTTTATCCAGTCTTTCCAAGTGTTCGTCAAATGTTTTTGAGAAAACAATAACGTCATCGAGGTAAACCAACAACAGTTGATAGATCTGGTCGTGAAGGCAGCTTTGCATCAGTCGCTGAAACGTTGCAGGGGCACCACAGAGGCCAAACGGCATTCGATTATATTCAAACAGTCCAAACGGAGTAGTGAATGCGGTCTTCGGTTTGTCTTTCTCTTCGACTGCGACCTGATTAAAACTGCTTGTAAGATCTAATGTTGTAAACCACTGTGCACCATTGAGAGCATCAAGTGACTCGTCTATCCGGGGTAAGGGGAATGAGTCCTTTTGCGTTCTTAAGTTGAGCTTTCGATAATCAACGCACAGGCGAAGGGAGCCGTTCTTCTTTCTCACTAACACAATAGGAGATGCATAAGGGCTGTGACTTTCGCGAATGACTGAGCTATCAAGTAATTTCTGAATGTGTTCCTTCACCTCTTGGTATTGATTTGGGGGAGTTCGTCTGTAGGGTTGCATAACCTGGTTGTCATCCTCCGTCCTTGTGTTTAACCGTCTCCGTGTAGCCAATGTCATCGTCTGACTTTGAAAATACGGAAGCATGCTTGTTCAACAGTGCGTCCAGCTTTTCTTGCTGCTCTGGGGAAAGTCCGTTGCAAGGACATTCAGTATTGTCCACGACGTCTGGAATTGATGTGTTCTCGCTATCTTGCACCGTAACCATTTCTTCGTTGACTGACACTCTCTTGAATTCCACACCACTTTCGATGTTGCTGACTGCGTGAAGAACACCTATCCTTGTCCTTGGCTGGATCCACAAATCGTCATTGGTTAGATTTGCAACTCTCACACAGAAGGGGGATGACGGTCTCACGAGGGTGTTGAGTACCACTAGGTGCGACAAATGTTGTCCAACAACTGGTTCCACCATTGCCATCTCGCACTTCACTTGACCACCCCAACCAGTGGCAGGTATTGTTGTTACCGAACTAGCTGGGATCCGTACTGCACGCTTTCCTGCAACTCGAACGATACCCCGTACTTATGTATTCGCACGACGTTTAGCAGCCTGGATTGACTGTGACCATACAGGATCCCATTTCACATAGTACATTCATTCCAAGGAGACCTGGTACGTCTCTCTTCCGTGCTGTCATAGCATCATTGGCAGAATCCTTTACGACCAGTATTCCTCGTCTGGGCACGTTTAAGCCAAAAGCTTCAATGTCAAGTTCGAAATACCCAAGGTAGGGTATTTCTAACCCATTTGCTGCTGTCAGTTTTAACCAAACACTGGTTGAAAGTAGTTCCTGTCCCTTTGGTTTAAAATGAGTATTAAAGAATTCTTCTGTAATAGTAGAGACCTCAGAGCCTGAATCAAGTAAACATGATACAGACACGCCTCCAATGTTCACAACAGCAACAGGACACTTGCCAATTATTCTTTCTGGTATGCTATGAGAGTCTGCGCCTTCCCCTCCTACTGTCCGACTCGCGACTGTGGAGGGAGACCGTTTGGCGCTGATGTATCTTGGCTATGGACATACGATGAGGGTGGGGCAGTATTGCGTGGTGGGCCATTGGATGGGGGAAGGCCGTCATTCTGGCGTTGACTTGTATTATTCACACAATCTCTTGCAATGTGTCCGACTCCTTGGCATTTAAAACAAATTCTGTTCCCTCTTTCGTCAAAACCGCGGAGAGAGGGGTTTCGGCCGCCTCTTCCTCCCTGATTCCGCTGAATATTATTGTTGGATCTGGAAAGGGAAATAAGGGTTTGGGACAAATTATCAATCGACTTACGCTGCTCTTCGAGGGCTTGCAATACTTTATCCATCTCTTTGTTTGACTGTGTGGTTGAAACTGCTTCACTTGATACATTTCTTTTTGTAGGACGCATCTTTTCATCCTCCTCTGCCCAGTGTAGAGCTTCTTCTCGTACTTCTAGAAACTTAGAGCTGGAGTTGCTTCGTACCATGCGCTTTAATTCCTTCCGTAGAAGTGGGTCTCTCACGTTGTCAGCAAATTGGTCGCGGAGGGCCTGATCACGAGAAGGTATGATGGTGGTGTCTCGCGAATAAATTCGGTTGTAAATCTCACACAGCGCATGCGAGAACTCCCTCAGGGTTTCTGTATCCTTTTGCTTTCGCTCGTAGAATGACTTTAGTAACTGTGGTGTGGTTCTCCGCTCGCCAAAAGCCTCCAATAAGATATTGCAGATTTTATCAGAAGTGTCACGTTCGGCTGTAGGGCGCAATTTGACTTCTTCCTTCGCTGATGATTCCAACAGTGATAACACAAAGTCTGTTTGTTCAATTTGGGTCATTTTCCTAGCTGATATCAAACTTTTCACATTGTCAACAAAATTCTCCACTGTATCTTCATCTGCCTTTCGACTACCAGAAAACTTCTGTATTTTACGCTCTCGGGAAACATACGCAACTTGGGGTGTCTGTGCTGGACTAGATGGTGCATTCTTACTTGAAGTACTAGCCTCGCCCTGGCTAACAGTTACTGCTGAAAGTGCTTGTTTTGTGTGTTTATTCTCATTTTTTAACTTTTCGATTTCAGCCATTAAGGTTTCCAATAAAGAGTTGTCCTCTCCGCCTTGGGCCGTTGCCTCAGCAACATCGCCGCCCTCGTTTTGCTCCTCATCAGACATAGTATTTTAATATTTTACTGCACGAATGTTCAAAATAATCCTGCCGACTACGCCAAATGTGACCGGGACGTAATAGATTCGTGAAAAATGTTTATAATTTTCTTTTATTTTGAACATGTACCCCAAAATACGAGGGCGACGGTTACAAGCGGGCAACTGCCCGAGAATGTTAATTCCCTTTTACTGTTGTTCTTTTCTTCGATATAAATGTTTCTTTGACGATAAAATACTGAATAATATCTTTTGAAATCGCTTTTATATTTGTTCAACTGCATTTTGCAGCATGGCGTGTTCATGACGTCACAGGAAGTGATCATAACAGGAAGTTAACTAACAACAACTATTAAGGTGTCTCTGAGTCTCTCTACAGTTTATTCAACCTGGCCACATATAAACAACTGGAATGGTTACTTACTTAGTTATATATCTTCAACAGTGCCTCTGTCCATGGCGCCATCGTCATATTTCGCTCTTTCAACTCTGATATTTTGGTAGTTGTTTCTCTTATTCTAGTCTGCGCACGGACAATGAACTGGGGCCGGTTGTATAAAAAAGTGATTGATTAATGTTAACTATAGTTAGTGGAAACGTCGTCCAATAAGAAGCGCGTATATACGAGAGTTAATCACTATTTAACTACAAAATAGTGATTAAAAAAATTATTAGAGAGGTTAAGATACCCCGGTTCCGGTTTACGGGTACGAGTAGCGCCACTTTCTTTTTTCTTTTTTCCGTAATTTCTACCCGTTTCCCCGCGGTAAACCATGGTCTACACGTAAAAGACAAACGGGTACGGGTGATTTCTGTTTACTATTTGTGGGCCGTTTAAATAGTAAAAAGTTTCAACATCTTACCCAAAAAATAATGAACACATGCTCGTCAAACTTTTCAACAATCTATTATGGCGAACTTCAACAGCGAAAGTTACCATTCTTTGATGGGCGTTCTCACGCCGGAATATCCTGGATTTCTTAAGTTACAAGTCGTTCACCGATTTACGGGTACGGGTACGTGTATATCACCCGTACCCGTAAACCGGAACCTGGGTATCTTAACCTCTCTATTAAGGTAATTCCGCAGTTTTGCATTGCGCACTTTTACTGCGCACATCTTATAACTTATAATTTCATCCATTATACGTACCGTTTAAAAAAAATCATTTTATGACAATTTTATGTTACTTCAAAACATCTTTGGTTACATTCGTGCAAAGAATTACGTTAAAATCAATGTTTTCAAAAAAGGAATACAAAAGTGTAGCTAGGGTTCTGTGTCTGCAGTAAATTTAGACTTGTATTTCACGTTTTAATGCCACAATTCCCTAAAAAGATCGGAGACCCCGTTTTTTAACTGATAATTTATTTCTTTAATGCATTTTACATTTCATATCCAAAATTAAAAGAAAAATCATTTCTGGATCTTGAAAAAAATTCCTTTATCAATGCATGTTCTCAAAGAAAGATATGTAAAGATATGTGAAAAGACATTTGTGGATCAGAATTGTACACGTTAGTAGTTTCATTTTGCTCAAAACACAATATTTTTCCAAAAATAATTATTATAAGACAGGTTTACTAAAGCAAAATCCGCGCTAAAAACGTCAATAAATATCGGGGTGTTGTGATTTTGCTGTTACTCGTAATGAGCGTCAAGATGGCGCCATATTGGCCGGTAAAGGTGGTATATTGTGATTGTCATATATCTTCTTAACGAGTTCGGTGACCCCGACTTTTTTCAGTGTGTGATTTTACTTTAAGTATATCATAAACTCCATGCCAGGGAAGTTTCAGCACATTCTCATTTCGGGCACAATTACTGCGGAATTACCTTAAGAGTTTTATACAACCGGCCCCTGATGTGCACTGCCCAGCACTGCGCGCAGAAATTTACTGATCTCTTATTGTTCTTAATAATTATGAGGACCTGCGGTTTTGTTCTTCTTAATCTGTTGGTATTTCATTGAGTAATTAATTGTGAATAAAACAATTATTAAACATGAACAAGACACATTACATGTTTTAACATGTAATGTGTCTTGTTCATGTTTTTACTTAAAAGTAAAATACTTCTTTACTACAGCTTCTCAATGAAAGTCTCGAAGGACAACGCAATGACATGTGCAAACGGCATATTTTTTACTCAATGCTTACCTAAATATTGCCGCACTTATTTCTAAAGTATTAGTTTTTATTGGCAAATAACAAAATATGGTAAGTATCATGACTGGCAGAGAGAATTGCTAACCGAGATAGCTGAATGAATTCATGGAAAATAAAGCTGAATGAACTGGACACGGTCACAGGTAGCCTTAATTATTATTAGTAGTAATACTGTATCATATCAGTATATTATTATAGTATTACAGAACTATTATTATTATTAGTGTTATTATAACTATTTTTAGCAATATATAGCTCATATAGCTCACTTTTGAAAGTGAAAAGGGCACCTAAAAAATTGTTCCCGCCGGAAATGTTGGCGACGGGGGGAGGACGGGAGAAAAAATTTCCGGTCATGGCACATTTCATGCTTAATATAATACATTTTCTTAAAATAATTTTCAAATTCCAACGTTATTGACCAATTAAATTGTTTTTAAAAACATCGAAATTTCCTCAATAAAAGGGCACCTTTGATGTTAAAATAGTATTTACAGCAACATTAATTAGCTTGTACAAAAAGGGCATTTTTCATCACAAAAATGGGCACTTTGAACAAATTGGGGAGAGGGGGGACGTGCCCCATGTGCCCCCTGGTTCCTACGCCATGGTTGCGCGTTCGAGAAAGACAGTAAAACTTTCGTTTTAAAACTGAAACGTTTTTATCCCAGGTAAAAAGATTCTGGAAATAAGTGAATATCGGATAATTTGGGGCATATCTGTGTGATTCTCATCAGAGTCATATCCGACAGTGGATAACATCGATATAAATAAAGCCGAGTCAGATGTTTGCATCCTTCAGCCAGTCTTAAAACACAACCATCAACTTCATATCTTGCAAAATGTTCAAACTCAAGCATCTCCAACTGGGGACATTGTCTTGAAATAACATATAATACAGCATCAGTCACTCCGCCGGTAGTTCTCATCAAACCGACTGATAACTCTAATATTGGAACCTTCTCCAAGAATTCACGTATACCAGAGTTTGTTATACGTCGCATTCGCTTGAGGTTTATAGATTTCAAGAGAAGACAATTATCTGCAATGATTCCCAAGCCCTGATCTGTAACTTGATGGCAATTTTCAAGACTTATTGTGGTTATATTTTTGCAATTTTTTACCAGAGCTTCCAAGCCAAAGTCTTGCACTAGTTTGCATCTCCCTATATTGATACTTCTAAGATTTGGACAATTCTTTCCGATGTAAATAAGCGAACCATTCGAAATTCGCATACATCCTTCCACGTTTATATATTCCAATCCTGGACATGCTTGTACGATTTCTTTCATTCCCTTATCGAGGATTTTTATCCTACTTGCAACATTTAGATTCTTCAGTTGTGGACAATAACGTGAAATGTATGTTAGACTATTGTTGCCAACGCGTCTACATTTTCTTCCAGATAAGTTTATCTCACGAATGCTTGTTGTTCTTCTTAGAATATATTTCACGGACTTGTTGTTCACTTTCCTAATTTGCATATCCTGCGAAAGATCTAGGTTTACCCATAAACGTGAATCATAGCATAATCTGTGCCACCTCTTGCAAACAGCGGATACCATTATCAACTCTCTCAATTTAAAATATGAAAATATCTGAAGTAAAACTTGGTCAGGTAAGAAATAAATCGCCGTTTCATCCACGTGTAGAAACTCTGCATTCATGATGCATCTATAAATCGAAAAATCCAAAGAATAACTAATTGAATAAATATATATTTTAAAAACACTCTGGTTAAAATTTTCCTGCAGGGTAACCTTGAAATAACCCGGTATGGGTTAACTTATGCATGGTTAAATTTCCTATTTATTTTAACCTTTTCCGTACTATAGTCCATGACCAGGACTTCCTAGTTAAATTAACCAGATTATGTTAGGTAGACAAATAACTATGGTGAGCCCCTGGTTATTTATCCACCTAACATAGTCTGATTGTTTTAGCGACGTCCTTGCAGGGGCGGCGCTAAAGGTGTGTGTGGGGGGGGAGGTTTGAAATACCCCCAGTCGTCGGGTAGTCGGAAAACTATTGAATCCCAATGGGCAAATTGTTTTCGTAATCGGCAAAACCTGAATTGGACAGCAAGGGGAAAAATAAAATATTTGAGTGACACTGATTTTAAAAAACTAATAATTATAGCTAACAACGGTACGTTAACCCAAAGAAAATAGAAAAGATAATAATGTTGGCAACCCCTCTCCCCCCAAAATGTTGGCAACCCCTCTCCCCCCAAGAAATTAACTTAATGACTCGGCAGAATTTCACATCCACCCCCCCCATTAAATTGGACTAGCGCTGTTCTTGCATCCTTGCATGCATGATCAAATATAACTAGATTTCTGGTTATATTTATTAACTAGATTATGGTAGGAAACCAGGAATATTACCAAACAAGACGCCGACTTGGCGTTAACCTCGGGTCGGTGGATAGGGCATCGTCTGGTAAATATGCAAAAATGGTGTAAATCACGATAGTTTAATAGTTCGCTAGTATAAATGGTGGATCAGTCAATCAAAGCTCCGTTTTAACATTTTATTGATAATAATTACTGACCCTCATCAAACCTATTGTTTTCTCTCGCTCTGCATTATATCAGCGGATGTCGAGAATTTTTAACGTTCTACTGAAAAACGGGAGCGGTGATTGTAGCGAAATTTCGGCCCAAGGTAAATATTTATGCGGACTAAAAATAGCACACAGCATTATTAAAAATAATGCAGCATGCAGACATTAGCGGTAGTGCATCTTCGTCAGCGGCCACCCCAACATGCACACGCGATAGCGTGAACATCCCAAGATGGGAAGGGGACAGTGCCTGAAGCGCTGCCAAAAACGGCCACCATGAGTCCTTTCAGTTCAATTTTATAGAGAAATAGTTTCGTTTGCGCTTGTGGGATTTTATCCTAGATATACGCATGTGCAGAACACACCATAAGTTCTATTCCCGTGTTTATCCAATACGCTATTTGAATAAACCTTATCATTAATGATAATATGTAAACTAGAACACTATAATTGACCTCCGCTTGTGGAGTTTTAATTTAGGGCGATTAATTAAACTGAAATCTGTTCTATCACGATGCACTACAGTGCCTATGGTTATGTCTATATGTGTGTCCTCACAAATGTCTAGTATAACGTTGGATAGGTTCATTGTCATACGGTCCCGACAAGCAGCAACGTACAGTAGTCTTCCAGCCGAAAATAATTACTTTTGATTCGGGTCAGTAATTATAATAGATAACAAGTGAAAGTTGGCCGCGGTATTCGCATGCTATGCATACGAAGTATTGTGCATTATATCAACATATACTCGAGAATAGTTATCCAGCTAAACATTTATGTCAAAATTATCACATCTTCTGGTTTATCAAATTATCACATCTTCGGATTTTGTGCAAGGACAGCTTCGGGTTACCGGAAGTTGTCGTCTCCACCACAGGCTCTTCGACTACGCACGCTGCTCGACACAAATGGAAAAAAAAAAAAAAATAGGAGCCGAATTTATGACCTCGGTGTCGTACCGACCCGAGGTAATAATGTTATTTCTAAGTTTTAACCAGGACATTTTTGTAAGCTAAAATTCAAGCCAATTGTCAGCTGTCATGCAGTAATATCAGTTAAGACATTTTGTTTGCTATCGATAAAAAATATCGCCAAATTTCATCAGTCAGTCAGTAACTTTTCGGTTTCTGCATGAATCTTTTCGATCTAGGACGGGAGAACCAATCAGGTTTCCGTTGATCTCAATAGTTTCAGATAAGTAATGTATATCAGTAAAACTGAGTGTCATGTGTTCTTCATAGAACGCTTCTGTAATATAAATCAGTACTGTATTGAATATAACCTATACAAGAATGCTGAATACTCAGGAGTTTTCAGGATACAGTCATTTCCAAATCTATATATAACACTCACTGATCCTAAATAGTCCATCGGTCTAGATACGCTGCATATTTGCATGTATTAGGAAATCTGCATCAGTATTTAAACCAAGCCGAAACGAAATTGTATAGTAGATTATTTCTAGACGACTGAGTTTAATGCCTTATATAATTACCTTTGTCTCTGACTGTACCTTGCTGAATTCGAATATTACAATTTTACGAGTAGGCGCGTTATCTACTGATACTAACTGTAAATTAAATCATGAAGACAGGAGCATTATCACGAACCTGTTATCAGGCAGCCAATCTTCGTCGGGCCTCCTCCAACGAAAAAATCTAAGCATACGTGACAAACGTTGCAACGGAAGATTACCCATCACATAGTGCTAAATGCGTTACAACTACAACCGAAATTCAGAAATTCTATCCCTCGTTCGTGGTTGTATTCTTTCGTCAATGTCATTGCATAGATATGGAATCCAATTAATCCCCCATAGCAGGTTGTTTTGGCATTAAGCGCGTCATGTCCCATGTCTTATTTCCCAAACAACAAAAAATTCAAACCAAGATGCGAATTAGCTTAACCAACATTTAACCATATCTCCACAGTATTTAGAAAACAAATTAAACCAACTTTGTTTTCCCCAAACAATGTAATTATCCCTTATGCTGTTATGGAATAATCAATGAGCTCCTGCGAGTCTTGAGCCTCGTACCTCTAAAATATAATAAGCATCAAGCACTTTTGTTATCAAAATTGTGCTTTCTGACATTTTGAAGGTTGTACAATCAGGGCTATCGATATTCACGAGTACATTGATGAATAATTTATTTGCAAGAGTCAAGACCTGTTGTTTTGATTTGATTATGTAAAGAGACTCAAAACAACCGGATTGAATTCTGTTTGGGGAGTTTAAATCACTCTTCACACGGGTCTTTTTCGCTTGCACGAATTTAACTATATCCAAATTTGAGTTTTCACGGCATGTATTAAACTGGACGAATTCCAGCAATGTGAATCTCTCTCCTCCGTAGAGATTGCTTAATTAAGCCTTTGAAATCAAAGAACTTTCACGAAGCTTCCACAGAGAGCGAAGTAAGCGCGGGGGGAGTGATGGGAAGATTGTGGAGCAGTGATATGAATATAACTGGAACGCGAAATCTGACTCCCAGAAACGTCTGTCTGGGGGTTAAGACCCACGTGTTTATACTTCGCGATACTCTCGCGAGACCAGTTGTGAAAACGAACATGCCGTTTTAATAAGGAAAACTGAAAGTACAGTCTATTAAGAAGTTTTACCTGAATAGACGCATTAATAGAACGTTTTAAGCTCTGTTCAATTAATTAAAAGCTCTTTTAGAAGTAAATTGTAAGCCGGTTTCCAAGAATACATATCCATGTTGACAGATTTAACAATGCTCTTAATTTGCATGCGTGAAAAGACTGGGACTGGCCTTCAAGTTTGACTTCAAATTTCCGGTTGGAGGTGGTCATGAGAATTGTTCATAAGTAGTGGAGCGCAACGTCCGTTTGGTCTTTCCTTCATTCTCTGCACTCTTTCCTCTTCCGAAGTTTAAAGGCCCGTTTACACTTTTATTTTTGATTAGTGATTGCATTAGGGGAGTGAACGTTTAGTCCAAGAGGAGAAAGGGGGTATCGTAACCCGAGCAGGGAATTTATGAGAATATGTGACTTTGGTCAATTTTGGGGCGCTGATTTCAAAAATCGACGTTATACGGGCCAATACCGGGGCCTTCAGCCTCGTTTTGATGCATATAGCCTCGTTTTGGGGCATACATAGGGAACACGCTAGTTGTCTTAGTTAGCTAGGGAAACCAGTGATTTTGGTCAATTTCGGTGCACTGATTTCAAAAATCGATGTTACACGGGCAAATACCGAGGCCTTCAGCCTCGTTTTGGTGCATGCAGAATCGTTTTGGTGCAAATAGATGGAAATCATTAGTTAGCTTAGATAGGCAAAGTCGTTGGTGATCTTGGTCAATTTCGGTGCGCTGATTTCAAAAATCGACGTTACACAGCAAAATACAGAGGCCTTCAGCCTCGTTTTGGTGCGTACAGCCTCGTTTTGGTGCCTACATATGTGCTTTAGATAGCCAAGGAAGTTGGTGATTTTGCTCAATTTCGGTGCGCTAATTTCAAAAATCGAAGTTATATGCGCAGATATATTGGAACCTCTAGCCTCCGTTTGATACACATATCCTTGATTTAGTGGAACTATTGGGAAGATCCTACTTAAACAAGCAAGAAAGCTAGTGATTTCTGCTCTTTTTGATAAAAAGCAATACTGTTGCCCTATTAAATTGAGGTCATGTTATGCATTGCATTAAAAAACATGTACATTCTGATCACAAACCTTGCACTTTCCTTTTCAAAATTCACTCGTGTCTTCAATTTCCACATCCAAATCATCCTCGTAGTCATCATCGGAGGACAAACTGTTCTAACTCTCCGTGCCTGCGAGTAGCGCATCAATCTCCCCGGGATAGGAAATGTCACTCCAGACAACGCTTCCATCTCCGTCCCATCCATGCTCGTCGGGGCTCTCGAGTTCTACTAGCAGCTGATCGGCGTGTCAAAAGATGTACGCGTCATAGTTAGCTCTCATGATGTGATGATAAAGATTTGACTGGCATAGTGGCATTAGACAAAGGTCAATGATCTTTTTCTTGTTGAACTTGTTCCAAAATACTTTCTTCCTTGCCTCATTGACTGAGAGGATACGTGGATGCTCGTATATAGAACAGACGAACCATTCTAAACCTCGAACCAACTCCTCGCTTGCTGTCACCTCCGTACCCAAGGATGAAAATAGATCGATAAAGGCAGTGTTCTTGGTCACGGCTTTCCACACGGCCTGCTTTTGCTTTCGAAAAAGGCTAGATACATAATTGTTTCCGGAAAAGGCATGCGTTCCCAAAAGAGCTCTTCTGTGACCAAGGGACAATCCAGTTGACGTCACGTCGATGATTTTCCTGTTCTTCCCGCTGCCATTGTCAATCAGAGCCTGTGTGTCCGAAAAATAGTGACCAATGAACAAGCTAAGGTTATTATGTCTATATCACCAGATGGCAACCGTACCATTGCAGTTGAGCTAGGTGGCAATTGGCTAGCATGCACAAATGCAATGAGTTTGTTACCAG
>CACRXK020014892.1:0-12699 GCA_902702795.2 Paramuricea clavata
AGACAATCGCGTGCAAAAATAATGAGACTCTTCACATTTTGGTGATCTTTTTCACGTGCGTGCCCCCCTCCCCCCATTAACAATGTTGAAAACATATTATTTGATAAGCCCTGACCTCAAAATCGTTTTAACAACATTGCAAAAGGGGGGGGGGCAAGAAGCATTGTTACAGCAGGGAGAGGGCCAATAAACTGCTTGTCTCCAGAATTTTTGCGCGCGATTGTAGGTACTAATAGGTTAGAATCAGGGCGAAGGGAGAGAGGGCGTAGAAACGGCCATACATCGAGCGGACCCATCCGTGATGCGGGCTTCGCGGGGGGTAAGACGTTCTAATTGTAAACAAATATGGCTACGCGTACATGACCCATCAGAAGGTATGCTGAAACTATTGCTTTATAAAATATTTTTGTTACTTTCAGCTATTATAAGAAACTTAAAGATAAGATTTAAGTAACAATAAACTTTATTTCGGGTGTTATTTTATTTATATACTCTGTTTAATTTGGTGGTTAAAAATGGCCGTCGAAATGTTGTCCGAGAGTGTTAGCGCGCACTGCTTCCTGATAAAAAAACAATGATTTCCAAAACCTAAATTATAATTTGTTATTAAGTTATGATGAAAACCTTTGCGTATACAAAATTATAGAGTGAGCAAACATGAGACAGATAGGTTTTGAACCTTTCAAAGTTCGAGGTCGAATTGACAGTTGAAATAGTACCAAACTCCAAGCTGAAATGTGCAACTAAATCGTGTATATTTTTGTCAATTTTGTTCGCTGGCTTTGTTAAATTCACTTGCAATGGCTCGACACAAGTTACAACATACGAACTGAGCAGAGCCCATGAAAGAGCTATCCATACCCATACAGTCATTCAGCTTCCTTGCTATTTAGAAATTGTTGCCCATTTATAGTTGAAGAAGAATTGCTATTGTATGCGCTTGTTTGCACTTCCTTTCCTAAAAAAAGTCTACAATATTAAGGCTAAATAGCAGAAAAATATGACCCAATAATCCATGCAATTAAAAATATCTATCAAATTAACTTCAAAAATCATGATTTGAGGAATTATATCTATTCAGGCAACCCATAATTTAGTGACAGGTCTTGGTAAGGTGACTACAAAACTATATTGACTGACGTTTTGGAAACATTTAACTAAATTTTGAAGGATTGACTTGCAAACTGTGATTCAGTATCATGGAATTTTACACTTCTGGAGAAGTTGTGGCTCTGTTAGTGCCATTTCTTTCATTGTTTATATATATCTTGCTTTTAAGCATTGCTCGCTTATAAAATCTTTCAAGTCCTTAGGGCCTGTTTATATGATCCCGCCTAGATGGGACGGGACGTTTTCATCCCGCCAAGACAGGATACTCGCCTAGTGTTTATATGGACAAAATACATTGCCGGGATGAAACCATTCGGTGCTTGACGTCATGTTTTTGTTGCAATAAAGGCATTTACGCATGCCCAAAAGGGAAAAATTCATTCCGCCTAACCGGGATGAAGTGTTTATATGGGAATTTTTCATCCCGGCTAGGCTGGATGAAGTGTTTTTATATGGGAATTTTTCATCTCGCTTAGGCAGGATCCCGGCATCTGTTGCCGAAATCCAGTCTAGGCGGGATAAGTGGCGGGATCATATAAACACTCTTTAGCATTTGTATTACGAGCGGGATCTCGGTAAGCATCCCGTCCCGCCTGGCCGAGATCATATAAACAGGCCCCTAATCTCATCCCATGATACTGAATCACAGTTTGTAAGGCCCCATTTACATGAGACCAGGATGAAACCAACCTGGAATGAAAATTGAAATTGCATGTCAACATGTTTACACGAGACCAGTATGAAAATCACAAAATTTTCAATTTATTCCCCTTGCCAGGCAATTTTCTTTTTTAGATGACTTTTGTTAGTATGTGTTGTTCCAATGTCAACATTCATTCCAGTTCTGAATTCATACTGGTCTGAGTCAGTCAGCTTGGTCCAGCAGGCGGAATGACTTGAGACCTCATGTAAACATCTATTATACATAATATAATGACCAAAACGAAATTCCCGGTTAATTGACTTCGTTCCAGTCTCATGTGAACTGGACCTAATAAAATCCTTCAAAAGTTGGCTAAATTTTTCCAAAACTTCAGTCAATATAGTTTTGTAGTACACCAATCCCAAGATCTGTCACTAAATTATGGGGATTGCCTGAATAGATATAATTCCTCAAATCATGATTTTTGAAGTTAATTTGATAGATATTTTTAATTGCATGGATTATTGGGTCATATTTTTCTGCTATTTAGCCTTAATATTGTAGACTTTTTTTCAGAAAAGGAAGTGCAAACAAGCGCATACAATAGCAATTCTTCTTCAACTATAAATGGGCAACAATTTCTAAATAGCAAGGAAGCTGAATGACTGTATGGGTATGGATAGCTCTTTCATGGGCTCTGCTCAGTTCGTATGTTGTAACTTGTGTCGAGCCATTGCAAGTGAATTTAACAAAGCCAGCGAACAAAATTGACAAAAATATACACGATTTAGTTGCACGTTTCAGCTTGGAGTTTGGTACTATTTCAACTGTCAATTCGACCTCGAACTTTGAAAGGTTCAAAACCTATCTGTCTCATGTTTGCTCACTCTATAATTTTGTATACGCAAAGGTTTTCATCATAACTTAATAACAAATTATAATTTAGGTTTTGGAAATCATTGTTTTTTTATCAGGAAGCAGTGCGCGCTAACACTCTCGGACAACATTTCGACGGCCATTTTTAACCACCAAATTAAACAGAGTATATAAATAAAATAACACCCGAAATAAAGTTTTTTGTTACTTAAATCTTATCTTTAAGTTTCTTATAATAGCTGAAAGTAACAAAAACATATAAATTTTACACAAGTAATATTTTATAAAGCAATTGTTTCAGCATACCTTCTGATGGGTCATATACGCGTAGCCATATTTGTTTACAATTAGAACGTTTTACCCCCCGCGAAGCCCGCATCACGGATGGTCCGCTCGATGTATGGCCGTTTCTACGCCCTCTCTCCCTTCGCCCTGGTTAGAATAAGACCTCAGATCATAAGTTTGAAGATTTTTAGGAGGTACTAAGGCATTCGATAGAATCTGAACATCAGGTTGTTGCAGCCGCCCATGCTGTCTGCCGCTTGGAAATAAGAGATTTTATTCAAGGCTTGTCACTAGAATCGATTTTGATTTGTTTCCAAGGCAAATGGGTGCAATGATGGTGGAAAAATACTGGAACTGCTCGTCACAAGATTCCATATAGTGCAAAGGTATAACCAATTAACTTTCGACAGAGATCGCCAACAATTCGACGATTGATTGGGCGAGAGTCTCGTACTAAACGTGTAGACCTTGTGCCACCATAAGAGTTAGCTGGGAGAGGTTTAAGAACGATGGAATTATGATTGGAATGTCCAATTGGAGAAAACGCCAGGGCAGAATTATAAAATTTAGAAATGTTGGTAAATATTTTATCTAAAATATTCTTTCCTCTAGTGACGTCTTTGACTAACTGCTTGAGGTTAAAGGAACTGCTAAAAGATGTTTAAATTGGTTAAAATCTCCAGCTAAAATAATTCCTGCACCGGGATTAGTGGAAAGGACAGAATCAATTATCCTTAATCTCATTTACAATGACGAACTGATTACAACTAATCTTAAGAAGAGAACTCTCAAAAAACTACTAATCGACTCTTGTAATCGACCTTCAACGGTCTACTTTACCAACAAATTGATGGCGTGTCAATGGGAAGTCCACTTGGACCTACTTTTAGCTGACATTATAATGACTGAAGTAACTGAATTTGAAAACATAGTTATAAATTCTACGCTCGCTACACTTGTTCTCGCTAAACCTTATTTAATCTTTATTCTTTTGACCATCAAATACAATTTACTCATGAAATATTTACTGATAATAATGAGTCAGACGTATATTTTCTTGACATTAAAATCACACCTACTGGCACTGCTGTCTACCGCAAATCCACCCACACCGGGCAATACAGGTACGTCCATCTATCTAGCTTCACACCTTGGTGTAGGAAAACTGTTTGGCTACGTGCCCTTGCATGTATATCGTGCTTATAAAATCTGCAGTAACGATGAACTATTACGTAATGAACTCTCTATAATATTACTAAATTTGCTTCTTGGAACGGGTTTTCCAAACCACTTACTAATAAACTTTTAGAATCATTTACCCTTAAATTACCTAATAACCTATGTCAATGACGATGTTGTTACTGATCCTCCTACTAATCCACCCACCATCCGCATTCATCTACCTTTCATTGGTAAAAGAGGCAGCTCCCTTATTTACCACTGCACTAAGAAAATTAAATTAACCGTTTGCTAAAGCAACCTGCTGAATTCGTCACCCTATGGAACACCACTAACGCAAATGACTTCTTGAGTACTAAAGATCCTACGACAAAACAACACCATTGAAAGTTCTGTTGTCTACAAATTTACTTGTCTGGCTGTTCACATTCTTATGTTGGCAAAACAGATAGATGCCTTATCACTAGATTGAAGGAACATTCTGATTCGAAAGACTCTAAGATTTTTAGACATATCAATTCGTGTGAACACTTTAATAATTTTAATCCACTATTAGTTTTACCTTTTAACAACCCGGGACTACTACCTCATATTGTTCTTAACTGTAATTATTGATAAATCTATGAACTGATCGCTTCTACTATATAAAGAAGCTCTACATATCCACAGACAGAAACCTGAACTAAACCATGGGACTAAAGCGTCAAAAGAATTTGTTATCTTTAATTAGGACTTTGCATTAAAAATGTGAATTCTTCGGAGTTTCCATTGTATTGTATTTTACTGTGGTCACATGCAGTAGGAATTTTGCATAGGAATTTTGCATAGGCATTTAACTACAGTATATATGCAAAATCTCTACTGTGATCACAGAAACTTTGATGGCGTAAACCAGTCTTGTAAACCAGCCTCGTGTTACCACGATACCAATCTTACTGGATCATAGCCTGCGTAGCAGGCGTTTAGTGCGGGCGGGAGAAGAGAGGGCGTCGTTTAATAAACGCCTTCCCAAATGCCTATGACAAATGTGTTTTTGACCGAAGAAACTTCGGAAAAGCTTCCCATTGGTCAATCTCCTTAACGGAAGTAATTACGTAACTCAAATGTCAACAATAATTTTGCTCGCGTATCGAAAATATGCCGCCTGTTAATGCTTTCGAGGAAATTCTTTCTTATATTTCAAGTACTTAGGCTTCGGAATTCAGTTGAAACCAGAACAGAGAAAGTCTATTATTATTATTAATTTGTTATGTGGTAAAGACGCCGTTTATCGCGATTCTTCCTACGGAAAAGTTTGATCTTTCAACTTATACATTTATATCGGCAAATCAAAGCTTGCTCGAGCAGGGATCGAATATTTCTTATAGTTGTCTTGTTATTTGTCCACTTTATTCTTTAAAGTATAATCCAAGCCCAGATAATGCGAATTATACTAGGGCTGTTCCAGCCTGCAGGTATAATTTAGGTTATATGAGGGAACGAAGGGAGAAATATATGAGAATACTAGCGGTATGGCATTACCAATCTGTGCTTCACATCACATTTTAACCCAAAGAAATCTCTGGCAATAACCCCAACACCCCCCTGATCTGACCCGTCCCATAATCCTCCTGTGGCTTATTTAACCCTGAGATGAACTGGGCGGGTATAAGGGTGGGAATCATATATTTTTCCCTTCGTTCCCTCATATAACCTAAATTATACCTGCAGGCTGGAACAGCCCTAGTATAATTCGAATTATATTTCGGGAACTCCGGTCGAAATATATGAGAATACTAGCGGTAGAGTTTAACACTACAATGGTGAACCGCCAAAAAGAACTTTATTATTTAGCTCTGTAGATACAATAAGTCTAAAGACCTGTTTACAATTACTTTAACCCAACACGACCAAAGTTTGGTGTTGATACCATTGGTCTATAATAAAATTGTTTCGGTGAGGTATAATAAATGAAAGACACAACTTAGGTTGGTCCTTCATATAATTCTTCTAAATTCAACCGTCATTGAGATGTAATGTTGGAAACAAGCTATCAGACATAACCTTTTGTCATCTGGGAAACAAGTATAAAACGAGTTGTCTTTGTAGTCAACAAGGTGAACGTTAGGGATCTGGGTTTTGGAGGTCGATTGTTTAGAACACCTCTCATCAGGTTAACAACATATGGATGTTGTCCGACTAGATAACCGTCGATTCGTGGATGGGTTGATGACAAAGCCGATCTCAGAACATTCATGGTTCTATATTCCAAACCGGAGGCGAGTGAGTCCGCCAAAAAGGTAAGGACGTTGCTCAAAAAATTGATGAAATTGGATTAATTTGCCTTGTAGAACACGGCTCCAACGCTGCCAATTAGATTCGTAGGTTTTGCGTGTGGAACTACGAGTGGCTGAAAATGAGTAGTTTGCTAACGTTCGAGATGTGAAATACGCCCAAATGTACACGTGGGGTACATCGGTGAATTAAGGAAGGGTCGGTTGGATCCTTCAAGAGATGTTTGCTGTTTGGTAGCAGGACAGGTTAATTAATGTTGTACCAGAAGACTTAGTAGAAGAGGCCACCAACGCTGAGCTTGCCAAATTGGAGCTATCAAGAAGATCTCTGTCTGGTCCGACAAGACCTTTTGAGGACCATGGGGACCAAGTTGAAGGGAGGGAAAGCATAACCCGCAAGTCCCTTCCAGCTCACCGTGAAGGCATCCCAATGGTGAGCCTCCAGAAACTGCCTGGATTCGAGGTCTGTTTGAATGTCGATCTTCCCTGGAAGGTGGTGGGCTATGATAAATAAGTCTCTCTGCTTGCGCCAATCCCACAGTTATAATGTCAGCTCTAGTAATAGCAACGGGTGGTGCCCCCTTTGTGATTTATGTAAGTAACCGCGGTGGAATTGTCCATGTTCAATGACACTGTATTTAGTAGACTGAGAGAAACTTCTGCTTGGTTGTTTCGGGTCTTGGTTATAAATTTGGGGGGCCGTAGGAGCCAGATTTTTTGCTAAACCCCGTGATAGCTCGGCTTCCTTAGATGCAATTGAGGGAAAATCGTCTCCAAATAGCCATCGTTGAGCGTTTGGCAATGGCTGGTTTGCCAAATCAATTTTTGATTTGTTAATGGATGCAAGTACCTTCTTGCGGCGGAGTACCGATAATTGTGAGTTAGCCGAACCAACTAAACAAAGGGATTGTTCAACAAGCAACTTGAGCTCAGTAGGGCTAACAGGAAGGTTGTTTTCTAAACGGTCATGTAATGTGCTTAATGGGCCTGTGATGTTCAACATAGCACGTTGAACAACAGCGAGCTCTTTATCTCGCTCCTGCACAAACTTTTTATTTTGATATGAAACATGAGACAACATTGGTGGATCAAGAGTAGGAGCAACGAGGGAATCTACCTGAGGAATAGCTTGTTCCTCCAAAATATCACATATGTGATCAAAGGATAGTTTCCTTCGAAAATTTTTCTCTAAAAAATCCTTAAACTCCTGAGATGGAGACCACGATGTCGTAACAGCTTCGGGGTCGTATAAACCTGGCTGACCTTCGCTAGCGTTGCTGAGTTCAACTGATTGTTGTTTTGAAGGATCAATTCTGTCGCCACAAATATCATCGCTAGTGTTTAGCTGTACGGCAGAGTTTGGTGGCTTAATAGCCTGCTCTGATGGCTCAATAGCCTGCTCTGGTGGCTCAATAGCCAAATCCTCAAAATTTTCAGGATTGTCATTTCCCGCCAAAATCGAAAGCGTGTCGCCGTCCCGGCAAGGCTCTGGTTGTTTTTCTGAGTGAGAATGTGTCATATTCTCGCTAGTAAAGACATCTTCGAGCTGGGAAATTCTTCTATTACACACCTCCATGTTAGATTTAAGATCTGAAACTGTAGATGAGATGGCCCGAAGCTGGAGAAGCATTTCTTCGTCAATTTTGGCATGGTCTGACTGCTCTGTTGAGCTTGAAGACTTTTTAGACTTCGAAGAGCGATGTGTAGAATCGCGTGAATGAGATCTTTTTCGCTTGTGGTGACTCGACATTGTCTAAAAATATGCCTGCGTGTCTAAAACATATGAAAAACAATAGGAAAAAGCGTCAAAAAGCAAATATTTTAGCCTACCTGAAGCTTACCTGTTCGCGTGTGAAGCACAAGGTAAAAAAGCCACAGGAGGATTATGGGACGGGTCAGATCAGGGGGGTGTTGGGGTTTTTGCCAGAGATTTCTTTGGGTTAAACTGTGATGTGAAGCACAGATTGGTAATGCCATACCGCTAGTATTCTCATATATTTCGACCGGAGTTCCCGAAATATAATCGAGGCTACATCACTTAGCATTGCAGCTATGAAGTTGGACGATGATTCTAAGAATAACATTTCAAAACATGCTCAACTTTTATTTGCTATACGGCAGAATACGTGAAACAACCGTGGCTCAGGAGCCTTCAGTAAAAGATAAAAGCTCTGTGTTGTGACTGTTGTCTAAAATAGCTTCAAAAACTCATTAACAATAATTCATGAGGAGAACACAAAGAAAAATCATAAAGTGTCGTATCTTTATATGTGATAGAGATCTCCCTTGATTTACATAAACTTTAACTTTGATTTTCTCTACATACACAACGAATTTTTTGAAAGCTACTTCGCTAATGAACTTACTAGATTGATCGTTTTTGAAGCATTTTAAAACAATCGCAGTGCGTGTTTTGTCAGACCATCTTTATATCTGATAAAACACTGCTGCTCATGTTTAAATATAAAAGTACATAAAATGTCTGACAATCTCCACAGTTGCCGAGCAAAAAGCATGCATGATGCTAAATATAAATCTCGACTATGATTGGATAATGGGTGAAGGTGCTAATTACAAAACGTCAATCATCCTTAATGGGCGAAAACAAATTTGTCATATAGCACAAGAGGCCCAGGCTCGATTTGCCCGCGCCCGCCTGTGCCTTCCTTATAACGAGGGAAGGACGGAGACATTGAGACCAAAATAGCCCAGACTTGGCATATGTCACACGAAACTATCCTCGATTTTTCGCTTTTAATGCATATCATTCACGATTAATCGATATCCCCTGCAAGAATGATACCGTATAACTCTCAAAACAACGATGCTTTAATCAAAGAGCTTAAATTCGCTCTGAAATCCGTGAGGGAATAACAAAATTCGGCCAAAATATATCCGCGTGCCGGGTTTGCTGTGCAAAAAGCGGAAGTCGTTGAACAACTCAAAATACACTCAACCCTGATTGGAGAACGAATATCAACAAACATTACAATGTGAAATACAATTTATTATACATATTAACGTACTACAGTTATATTTACATGCAGTAATATTTACACTTTATAACGTTTGTGAATAGTTTTGATTGTATGATTAAAATTATTACAGTACTGTTAAAAAAATTTGAAATGTTTGTTGATATTCGTTGTCCAATCAGGGTTGAGTGTATTTTGAGTTGTTCAACGACTTCCGCTTTTTGCACAGCAAACCCGGTGTCACAGGAAATTTGGCCCCCCCCGAAAATTTGGCCCCCCCGGGCCATATTTCCTAGGACATTTGGCCCCCCCTTCGGAAATTTGGCCCCCTCGAAAACATAGTTTACTTTATCGCTATAAGCTCGGAAATCGTGAAGCTTCTTCTAAAACCAAGATCCTAAAAGTGTTTGTCAGTATTTATAGTTAGTTTGCATAATTTATTTGTGTCGAAATTCGTCATTGCGGCCAAGAGCTAAAAGTTTGAAGGAAAGCGTAAAAATAATAATGTCTAGTGCAGTCATGCCAGACACATCACACATGGGTATCTGTTGAGGACAACGTTAAAGCATAATGGCTTAGCTTTAAGCTAAGGACACGAAACGATTTTTAGAGATAGGAATTTCTAAGATATTACAAGTTATTTGGATCTATAAATTTAGTCACATATAGCATAAAATTAGTCAGAATAACAACCGCACTTTTATAGCAAACGATGACATCATGCGTTGGCGAATATGTTAATATCCACGCGTCTAATAAATAACAGTAGTCTAGGACCTGTATATGAGTTTGTATGCATTTCATTTAGGACAGATAATCTCAACTGTTTTAGGGTAAGTTGACCATGACGGTCAACATGGTAACGCTGCCCGAACCCCAATCCGGGGCGAAACGTCCGAAACTGACCACACCCAAAAACGACGCTTTCGCCATACTGCTATTACATTACATTACATACTTTATTGTGTTCCCTAAATAGGGATTTTCAACACTGATTTACAAAAAATAAATGTTGTTCTATTTACAAGTTTTAGAATCTAGAATTTAAATTAAGGTAAAAAGGTAAGACATTTGTATAAAGTTTAACAAGGTAAAATTATCTACTTATATATTTGTTCTAGCATGCTTCGCTTCAGTTCGTATTTGAAAGTTTTTAGGGAGTCTAACTTTTTGTACTTTATGTCCAAATCATTCCAGAGTGTAACGCCTCTATAATGAAAGGACCTTTGACCTGCAGAAGATTTGTACAATGGTATTTGCAGTGAGTCATGGCTACGTGTATCTCGTTGATGAATGTCAGAACGTTTTGTGAATAAATCGCTCAAATAATGTGGAGAAAGTTCATTGACACATTTGTACATCATAATAGCCTCTCTTAGTAGTAATTGTTCCTTTACTGGGAGCCAGTTAAGTTCGCGTAAGCCCGGCGAAATATGGTCGAACTTTCCAATATTTGTTATTATCCTGCATGCAAAATTTTGTACCAACTGTAGTTCCTTAATGTTGGTAGACGAAGTGTTTGACCAAACCGTTGAACAATAGAACATTTTGTTCATTACAAGTGCCGAGACGATGAGAGTTAAAGCTTCTTTATCGAAACATTTTTTGACTCGGTTTATTTGGCACAGGGAATTCATACATGAGGAAACCAGGTTGGTGATGTGCTGGTCATACGTCAAATAAGAGTCGATTGTCATTCCTAGATCTTTGGCAAAGGAGACGGGGGTAATAGTCTCGTTGAGGAAGTTTATGGTCATATCTACGGGAAGTTGTTGTAGGTTTTGCCGTGTGCCAATCAGCATATATTTGGTCTTTCCCGGGTTAATAAGCAATTCATTTTCGGAACAACTGTTTGCAATCAAATACAAGTCTTCCTCAAGTTGTTGCTTTAAACAGTCCACGTTAGCCACAGTGAAAGATAGTAATATCTTAGAGTCGTCCACGTACGATTCAAGTTTACTATGGTGCACTGATGAGGGCAGATCGTTAGTATAAATACTAAAAAGTAAAGGTGATAAAATTGCACCCTGTGGTACGCCATAAGAAACAGGGAGAGGAGTAGACACAGTTGATCCAATTCTGACTGATTGAGTTCTTCCGGTCAAGTAACTCTCAAACCATTTTACAACGCTTGGAGAAGCCCCGACGTTGCTAAGTTTTGTAAGGAGAAAAGTATGATTTACACTGTCAAAAGCTTTAGATAGATCTATTAGAATCAGTGCAGTAAACAATTTCCCATCCATGGCCTTTAGGATAGTATCTCCGGTCAAAAGATTCAATGTTTCGCATGAGTGATGTTTCTTGTTCCCGCTCTGGTGGGTTGACAATTTTTTGTTCTTCATTAGATACGAACCAAATTGATTCAAGGCGACTTTTTCACAAATTTTCGAAAGAAAGGTAAGGAGAGAAAGTGGGCGGTTATTTGATGCTTCCTCGTGGTTTCCATCCTTTAACAAAGGGATAACTTCTGCCTCTTTCCATGCTATAGGGAACGAAGATGACGACAGTGAACAGTCTACCAAACCATAAAAGCTTTGGCTATTCTGAGGTGCTTATATGGTTCAGAGATGGTACTTTTGGGGGTGGTCATTGGTAAGTGTGAAATGCCAAGCACTAATATTTCACAAGAAAATGGCCATGCAATAATCATAGTTAAACGTCAATTTGTGGCTTGCAAATTCAGATAAACAGCAGTGGACTTACATTACCTTTTTCCCTAAATCTTTTTGATAGAAACATAAATGGTACTTATTTAAATATAGTATCACTGGTTTGGTGTAAAATAGTTAATATTTTCTGACCGAAATAATAATTCGAAATGTGCCTACCTCCTGCAAATGGACGTATTTGGCCAAGTTCTCCACTTTACTCCGCTGTTTATCGGCGATCTCGTCGACATCCTACAAAAAATGTAAATCATCTCAGACATAATGGTATCAAGAACATTTTAAACAAGTTTCAACTTGGTTTCAAGTAGATCATACCTGTTTAACCATCGATAAGGTAAATCCACAACTTTGTCCAAATTCGGCGCCATTTTGTCATCCCATGTCGCTTGTTAACAATTCAGCCTTGTTACTCTTCCATCCAAGCCATTTCCATTCCACTAATAATAAATTTAACCCTTTATAACAGGAGGAAACTAAAAATCTAAACAAAATATAAGAAATACGCCATTTTATCACCATGTAAAATTTTGCTCACGAGTCTTTCAAAACATTCCGTACAAATCTCGCGTGGTTTAGCAACAGGGACGTGACAGGGGGGGTAGAGACTTGAAAAATGAAAGGAAAGCCCACACACTATGGTAAAACCAACAATCAACATTTAATTTGTATGACTTTTTCATATTAATAAA
>CACRXK020014893.1:0-12698 GCA_902702795.2 Paramuricea clavata
GTCGAACCAACCAATTTCTTGGTAGATGACATTTCTAAACATAGCTAATCGCATTTTATAGGCCTGACGTTGCCCGACCAGGCCAAACAAACCCAGCCCCATCCAGGCAAAACCAAAATTCGCTATAGCTATTCCAATATACCAATATGCTATTGTTGTCGTAGAGTCTTCTAAGTCGGGCTCCGTACTATTGGTTATATTTAATATCCATAATGTGTGTTCGACAAAGTCGTCTGTTAGAGAGCCGAATACGATAAATTGAGCTGGTGAAACTACTCCATAAAGGCAACTGCCCATCACTGCTAAGACCAGCAACGCTTTGTCCGTACTGTCTACGAATCTGAACTAAAATAGGAGAAAGAGATGAATTTTAGGATAGCAGTTATCGATTCTGCGTTAACGTAAACTAAACTAAGGGGCCGGACCATTAGAAAGGTTATGGGGGGGGGGGGGGGCGGTTAGATACTCCGGTTCCTAATTCGTGTGGGTGTACAATACAGGTGCATGTTTATTCTTAATTATCTAACTCTCGGGCTCTTCGCAGCCAAACTCAAATTGTGCCTCAAGACAAGAACAGGAACAGCTCTCCTCCATCTGAATCATGAGATCGGCTATATATATAGATTTAACTAATGTAACATACCAAAGACCCAAAAGGAACTTGTGGTGCATCTTTCCTCCCACTAGAAATACAGAAACACATTTCATTTTAGGATTTTCTTTGCAGTCTGGGTTTTGTGGAAGATGTTAATAAACTCTGGTTTCCATTTATCCACGCCTGTCATGGCCAAATCGTGGTCACCGACACATCTATCTTGTCTTTTGTGTGCTGTATGCAAAACACATCTCAACCATTACAGAGATTCTATTGCATCGTTTGCTGCGGACACCCCTGTCTAAGCTCGCACCATCAATACACCCTTTCTATAATTACGTCACACATACGTTTTTGGTCTTGGAGCCTCGCTCTCATCAGTAAATTACGCAAGGTGATTGGCTCACGTTTCATGAGAGCGAGGCTCCTAGGCCAAGTGACGTAATTATCGAAAGGGTGTGTTATCAAGAAAAACGTGTCATGTCATTATTAAGGCCGTTCAGATGTTTAGTGTCCATACGGTCGGTTTCCTCGCACGGGACCCAAGACTGGAAAATATAGCGGACCATGGAACCACTGGGGATTGGTGAGCCCAGAAAATTTTTGTGGTGAGCAGAAGAGCCACTCACTATTACTTGAGTGTACGCATGTAAGGACGACGGCTCCACAAACTGTTTGAAATAATGATTGTATGAAAATCTTGTCTTGTGTTTACTTTCGTATAAATTTTATACCGTTTCGGAAGAGTCAAACAGAGCTTTAACCTTCAGAGCAATTTTGATCATCTCTGTGCAAGAAAACTACCTGTCACGACTTGAAATGCTATAGCCTACTATACGAGCTGTGAAAATATGCATTTTGCCGTCGTCAACAGCGCTTGGACGATGCCTAAAACCCCTGTTATAGACGTTTAATTATTCATTTCTTTTGTGCTATAGGATTTTATTAAAATGTCATTGTGTTGATGGCGGGCGTCCTGACGTCGCCGTCTTGTAAACTCACTAATTTCCACGTGACTTGCGTGCAAACTGGAAACTTGACATATGCGAGCCTTCATGTCAGTTCATACAAAGGCTGCTACTAAGGAATTTACACAATTCATACACATCTTGAACTTTGAACTAGGCCGTGAAGGGTCCAACGACTTGAAAAAAAAACTAGTTCGTTGCCACTGGCAGAGCATACTAGTCATACAAACAATATTCGATACAATTCCTCACAGGATATTAAGTCATAAAAATTTATATGTCATAGTTATAACATACGCCTATCCAAACAAGCTTTATATAGCGAGTACAGTCGGTTGAATCTCAAACTATAGAGATAACTATAATAGTAACGGCTTACAGTTCAGTTTATTTAAAATTATAACCATTCTTATAGTTTTGTGTTCATCAGTTATGATGTGCCTTGAGCTCTACTTGAACTGTTTAGTATTTAATGACTGTCTACAGTCACTACACTTACCTTGAGCCAGAAGAACTCCCCTTCGGTTCAAAGCCAATTTCCACTGGTTTATTACTACCCGAACTGGATAAAAGCGGCGTTTTTTCGTCAGCCATTATTAAATCCTACGTTTAGAAGCCTGACCTTTCTAGCCCTAACAGTGAAGGTTAATGTGCGCCATTAATATACAAGATTGTCATGTTTGAAGGAAGTTGATTCATTTAAAATTCACAATTTAGCTAGTATGGTTGCCCTAGCGTGAAAATTATGCCGAATGTGACAGGAAAACGACAGATATCAACAAAATCAAAGACTCGCTACACAAATAAAAGTTCTTTAATATTTGTCCAAATTATGCATGAATTTTGGTTAAAATGACTTGGTTGTCACTAAGTACTGTTTAATGTAACTATAGCTAGCAGAGAGTTTAAGCTTCGCGTTCATACGCCAAAGGGCGAACGGCGGGAAAAGAAAGGCAGTAATGAACCTGTTGTTTCAAAAGTGCAATGCATAACATATAGATAAGATTTTGCCGTTGTCTGTCAGTTGTAGATACACAATATGACGTCAATATGACGTCATAATGTGGGAAGAACAGAAAAGTGGTTCACGAGTCGCCGAGGCGAGTGTCTTGTGACATAAGAAAAGAAGAAGGTAAACGAAAATTCTGCCAAGCCGGAAATTTTCGGCCCTGCCCTCTAGTTAATAACATGACCAACCCGCAGAGAAATGTCAAGTGATAATGTCCGCATGACTTTATGGCGTCGGTTCTTCAAAGGTCACATGAATTGAAATTTAACACACTGTTTAACCCTCGGGGTGCAGTCTGTTCATTTTAAAACTATAGAAAATAAGACCCCTACTGATTCAGACAAGATTTCGGGAAAAAGATTTCCATGTTTATGAACAATCTGTTGAGCCGAAGTTTGCTTTGACGTTTTTAGGGGCTGCTCATATGGCGCCTGCGTGCAGCTTCAACCCGACTTTTTAAAATATTCCCACCGTGGTCAGGCGAACTTTTCAGCTTGCCCGGTGTGGATGCACACGGCAGAGTAACCGGCACAAAGTGCCACAAACATCAACTTGATATTTAAAAAAATTCAGGTTGAGCCCGCACGCAGGCTACTCATAAGGGGCTGTTCATTTGGAGCAGGGCTGACTGATGATCTGTTTAATAAAACTTTTATCACGGCTTTGACAGACACCTAAAATTGCATTTCAAAGTTGAATTAGTTTAGTCTGATTCCATGTAAAGTTCATTCATTTTTTATGTTCAAGATTTTTTATGGTCAGGAAAAAGTTTTCGTGACATAATCCAACCCCGGATTAAGCTAAGAATATTAAGATCCGAGCCGTTTTTGATCAAACTAAGCTTTGCGAAATAATTGTATTATCCACAAAACAAGACAATTTTAAAATTTAATAAAAACCTTATTACAGTACTTTACAATATAATACAATGTTGTATATAGCTAAATTAGCTATGAAACACGCCAAAGCATTAAATTATTTTTGGCAAGAAATGGATGAAGCAAAACGAATGTCGCTGTTTATAATAGTACAAAAATTTGGTTAAGCCTTAATGTTAAGCCTAGTCAGCGGTGTGAGATTAGCACAAGCACCCATGCATGTAAACCAGGCTTAACGGTTAACCAAATGTGTCTATTAAACATTTGTCAAATGTATTGTGACCATGTTCAAAATGTTTTGAAAATATATTGAAGCATGTTCAAAATGTTTTGATTACATGAAGTACTAATAACTTTCTGGGTACATTTCTCTCAAGGCTCTCTTCGCTTCTTCATGTCCGCCATCTGCTGCAACTTTCAACATATTTTCAATTTCGCTAAAATAAAACACAAAAATATAACATCTTACGGTTGGTACAGCATCTACTAATTCTTCTAAACTAAACTGAAATAAGTTAAACTAAGATCTCCCTACAATCTTGGACATAATTGGCTGAGACTATTTTCCCTCCTATACAAAACTCACATATTTTTATGATAAACTCCGTGTTGAATCATGTGGCCCTTCTTAAGCCCCCGCTCCCCCAACTCAATGTTGAGCTTGTATCATGGTATATTACCAAAAGTTGTTTCGGCGTTGTTTACAACAGTGAACTGGGGGGAAGGGGGAGACAAAGTTTGTTTTGTGAATGTTCAATAACTTTATAATATTGGCTGGAATGGTCTCAAGGGTTTTGTCCAAAATTGTAGGTCCAGTATAATGGTCGTCTCTAATTGATCAAATGGAATGGGTGGTTCCCATTAGAGGAAACTAGAGAACCTGGAAAGTGGAGAAAACCTATAGTGTGTAGTAGCGCATGCGTTGTCCCCCGCCCTCACCATACCGTCGTTAGAAGTGTAAAAATAAACTTACTGTTCTTGTAGATCAGTCTTAAAACCCTGAAAATGAGCCGCTACCAAATTATATGCTCCACCAGCATGACCATTGTCCGCTGCTTGTCTAAAAAGTTTCCGAAAGACTAAGAGTTAGTTTGCACCACCCTTGGAACATCAGTTTAATGAGTTTAACAAACGACCATCTCTTGCTCGCCACATCCTTTATTTATTATATTCATATTTTGGCGTTAAACATATCGTAGCTACAACATTCACAGCCGTACTTGCCTAAAAGGTTCGCTTCTCGTAAAAAAAATATTTATGAAAACACTATTTGCGAGTTGTCGGCGATACTAATGAAAATAGTTTATTTTACCTGAACCAATACATAGCCTGCTCGTGATCCTGATTCGTACCATGACCTAGTGAAAAACAAAGTTGAAGTCTCATTTTACACTAGAATAAAAAGAATTAGTAGAAGTAAAAGAAAATCAGTAGAAATCTCATTTTAAAATTTGTCACTAGACTCACATAAGAATGGTTAAGAATTTTTTTGCTGCAATTCTTGGGTTTCACTAAGGCATTATGCAGTGAATCTGACGGGGGTCAACCTCAAATGTATTGATGCTTATGCTGTACTGGAGTGAGAAAATGATACGAAATTCCATGTATTTGTCACCAAACACAAGGCTAAAGGCGCATACAGACCGGACGCGATTTGGCAACGCGACGCGAATTTTCAGTTTTCAATGATATTTAACTCTAATATTTTTTAATGTTTTTCAAATATTCGGAACTACTTAAGCAATTTCAGCTATTTAGTCTGCATATCTTGTAAAATTTTTATCCGTTGACGGTTTTATTTGTTTTGAAAACTGAAAATTCGCGTCGTGTTGCCGAATCGCGTCCGGTCTGTATGGGCCTTAATACATAAAACGAACAATCGACTCACTCTGATAACTGTGTTTTGTTTGGGAGTTGACCCTCCGTCACTTCTGTGACGTCATATGAAACCCAAGAATTTGTTGTGCGATCTTCTTCTGATGGATGTGAACGAGTGGATGAGTTATGAATGTTCAGATTAGGGGACATATACTCAGAACATTCGCAACTCATCTACTCTTTCACATCCATCAAAAGAAGAAAATCGCGCTACAGAAATCGCAGCGAAAATTGCAAAGTTCAGATTTGACTTCTACTACCGCTACCGTTAAGGGACCATCAACCAATCAGATGTGTTTCATATATTCAATTAACCAATCAGATGCGTTTGATATATTCAATTAACCAATCAGATGCATACTAAGCCATGCAGGTAGTGGTAGTCAAATCTGAACCTCTATAATATCAGACACTTGGGACTGAACCTTTGATTATTTCTGTATTGTTCTTTTGTAGGAAACTGGTCCAGGAATCTCACGAGATGAGAGATGTCTGTTTGATAAAAGGTATCTGTACGTTTTCTTAAAATTTATTTTTCTCTTACCTCGTAAATATTTATGTGCGACATGATGCTGCGCTGTACTACTACCAATTCTCGCATACGCATGCGTAACGTGGAAATGGAGGTGGTCGATGTAGTAATACATGTAGATGAAAAATAATATCACTGAAACCACGACGAGAACCTAAAAATAACAGCAATTTTGTTTCCATTTATATTGCTAGTTTAATGTCATGTCTGGTGTTGGTACCATGTGTCGGCGACCTACAATCCTGCTCAAAACTATCAGCGACCACTATTAAAACTCCCTCCACCCCCACTGACCCCCCAAAAAAGCAATGTTGGACATACATCAATTGCATTAACTGTGTTTTGGGAATGATATCAACATCGAATGGTGGGGGTAAGGGGGAGGTTTTTCAACAGTAACAATAATATTACAAATTTTGGTCCAATAATTGCCGGTATAGTGTTGCAGATGTTTTGCCTATGCAGGATTATAGGTTTAATTTCTGGATTATGCAATTATCAGTGATATTTAACAAATATAAAATATTTTCCGTGTTGATATACTGTACAGTTATATTAACACGAGTGGAAATTGGGAAAACGATAAATTGTGAGTGTTGATATAACTATATATCAATACGGAAAAAAGTTTTTATATTTGTTTTATAATATAGCACAAAGAAATATAAAGAAAGAAATTTTCCGACGTTTCCGTGTTGACATTAGGGGCTTGCATGGACGGCAAACACGACGACGACGGCAATCAATACAATGAGTCAATGAAAAGTGAATAAATAATTGAAGTCCCAGGGGAGTTTCAGACGTGGTCGTCGCTCTGTTTACAACGGCAAATCACATATTTTCACGTCTTTTATACAACGCCTGCATTTCAAGCCGTAACAAGTGCAACTTAAAGTTCGGTCAATGGAACTCTTCTCAGACATAAAGCCAATGTTTTCAGCTTCTTATACTGTATTAAATTCATACGAATTATAATATACGACAAGTTTTCTTTACTATCATTTATTTGAAGGAATTTGTTTTGGCCGTCGTCGTCGTGTTGCCGTCCTACATGCTTATTGAGTTATATCAACACGGCTCTTAGCCAATCAGCGTTCAGAATTTACAAATGCTATATTATAAATCTGATTATAATTTCAACTCTCTCATGTGTAAAGGCCCCGGTTTACACTTGCAATTTTTGCTCCGATTTTAGGTACGATTTTCTTCTTCTGATGTATGTGGACGAGTGAGTGGATGAGTTAGGAACATTGAACTATAAATAAACTGGAACGCTAACTCAGGGGGGGGGGGATTGAAGCCAGTGCATTTTAGTTTTTCTGAGTTATGAGCAGAAATACTCAACACTGAACGTTGGGCTATATATCAAATTGAAGCTATTGAAAAACGCTATTTGGTGTAGAAATTTCAAGACTTTAGCTAAAAGGGAAATATCGAAAAACTACAAACATAATTACCGATAATTTGCCGTTTTGCAGTTGTTTTTGTATTTTTTAAATATTTTCTTTTCGCTGAAGTCTTGAAATTTCCACACCGAATAGCAATTTTCAATAGCTTCAATTTGATATATAGCCCGACGTTTGGGGTCAAGTATTTCTGCTCATAACTCAGAAAAACTATTTTGGCTTCATCAAATCATAGGCCTTCATGATAGCAGTTAGCGTTCCAGTTTATTTATAGTTCAATGGTTAGGAATGTTTAGACGAGGGTACATATACTCAGAGCATTTATAATTCACCTATTCGTCCACATCCAGAAGAGGAAAATCGCACTAGAAATCGCTGCAAAAAATTGCGAGTGTGAACGAGCCTTTCAAAGAAGGTTTGCAGTTTGACTCTAGCAAACACTGCTGGTTTTACCGGTCGCTCCAATTTGTTCCTCTAAAAAGTGGACAAAAACTGTGCGGGAGTTTTGAACATCCATATATGGAGAACACTTTAGAATTAGCAGAGCTATCTAGAAGACTGGAACAGGTATATTTTGCCGTGTAATTTGACCGCACATTATAATTGCGAACTTGTCAAAATGTGGTTAAATATTATTAATATAACACAAACTGCGGGAAAATTATTTTCACGTAATTATACAAAACTCAATTGCTTGTAAATTTGTTATCGGGAATTTTATATGCTTAAAGTTTGTTTTAATTTTACTTTTAAATTAACGAAAAAGAATTATCTTCTCAAATTCTATAAAACGATATAAGGTGGTGTTGACCAATAATTCATATATGTGGATTTTGTTGGCCTTGAACTAACAGTTTTTGAATACGAAACAAAATTAATTTGCAATTATATGAAGGAAAGTCTCAAAAGTTTGGCTAAACGTATAACAATATTTACGGCATATTACATATATCTTATAACTTTTCCCTATGCCTATGGCTATGTTTCATTATGTGAATTAATGCAATAATAGCCTTGAAGAAATTGTGTTAAGATATAATATGTTATCATAGTTAATAGAATATTTCGTGCCAGAAAGTATTACACCAAGCCTTAGGCTTAGTTGGCTTGTGTTGTTGTAACGTTTAAGGTACAACAAGGGTTGTGCCAAGGGTTTAAAAACCCTTGGCAACTAGGAAACCTTGTTTCCGAAACAAAATCACATTTGGAAAACGAAATAAATTGTTGGGGGAATATTTTTGCTTTCTTTGGCTGTGTATCAAATTGTTTCCGCGACAATGTCAGGCCAAGGCCAAGGGGATATGGGAGAAAATTTTTCAATGCAATGTCTCCGCTATATGCTTTCTTACTTTGCCCATGGAGACCTTTATGCTTTTAGCTATAACGGTGTATGTACATGTATATAAACTGACGTCGTCTTTACCTCAAGCGCTACAATCCACCAAGGATCTGGCTTTTTCTTCCTTGCGAGATAAACTTTTGGTCCGTACGGTAGCAGTGGATCATATTCCGGGCCATCCGGAGACCACGGCGCCTTATAACGGCGTCTCGGCCCTTCCTCTTGCATCTCAGTTTCAGACATGTTTCATGCGAATGCTGTACGAAGAACGTTTTATTTACATCTTTATGCATGCCAGATTGGGACAGGTTATTGTGACAGCCAATAAAACGTACGCATTCCTGTGACAGGTGCACTCTACGAGCGTCTTTCTCATTGTTGCTTGGCAACAGTCCGGGGCCGGTTGTACGAAGATATCATGTAACCGTTCATTGGCCGTTGATCATAAGCGTTTTTCAAAACGTGCACTAAAACTGTAAAAGAGCCGATGAAGTTGGCCCGTGTTGATATTTTCCCGCGGCAAATAACCTCGGAAAGTGAGTTTTTCAACCTTTGTAAAAGTGCCTGAAAATTTGGGAAACTACGGATATCATGGACCCCAAAATAAATGGAAAACGATGTATAACTTAATCACTTGATAGTGAACACGCTTCATATTAAATAGCTGAAAAGCTAAAACGTGCTGCGTGTTATTATCTATATTGTATCCGTCGAAGAAGAAATGTAGAAATGCAGTATGCCAGTAAGAAAATTGTCTCATAAATCTCTCTTAAGCCGAATCTCTCTCAAACGAAGATATGACGGTTGATGAGAGTTGGCAGTCACGAATACAGGGGCAGGGGGTATTTCAAGCTCTATAGATTAACAAAATAAAGGTTTGATAAATACATGATAGTGTTTGGGAAAGCCCAAGTCTCGTGTACTCTCATCTTCGTTTGATCTGGGCTTTAGTTATTCTCGATTATTTGGTCGTTACTACTTCAAACTGTTAAAGAGATGAAGAACGTTTCCAGTGGAAGCTCCTTGTCTGGAGTTAGTGGAAGCTGCCAAATAAAACGTCGTTTCTATCGATGCTAGGAAGAGTAATATCTTCTGTGGGATAGTAAAATTCACTTTCACTACAGTCTTCATCGTCTGCAGACATTTTAATGTTTTAAAAAGTAGCCTTTGAACTCGTCTTTAAATACCCTGCGAGCAAAGTCCTCTCATATTTCTTCGAGAAAAAATACGAGAGGACTTAGCCTGTGTTCCAGTCCACTACACCGTAGTGGACTGGAACACAGGCTAGAGAGGACTTTGCTCGCAGGGTAGTCTTTAAATTCTTAAAAATAAAAACATTGGCTCTACGGCTGCTTTAAATCTCGCGCGGTTCGTACGGGCCCATATACGGACCGCTCGCGTAGCCAATCAGATTGCAGAAAAGCGTAAAATATGATTTCGGACCGCAAGAAAACAAATATAAACACTTATTTTCCAAGCACGATCAACAAAATCTCGTCACATTTGTATCTGTAATATGTTATAGAATCATGCAATATAATAATGGCATTGACGATTTCTCAATTACATTATTTATAATTATAAAGTTGAATGATGGTCTGTCATTTTGAATATAATAAAGTAAGGTCACGAAGTGCCATTGTGTTTACATGAATCAATGGTTTATATATATAGCTACTGACTACTCTAACTGTTATCATGGTCGTTGTCTCGTCGTGATTGTTTGCTAAAGCCTCAGCTCCTTATGTCAGAGTCACTTTGAGTCACTTTCAGTCCATCAAATCCCTGTATACCACATTTCTTTCCAGCCAATTGACAACCAAACTGAATAGCATCTTTGATCAACCTCCCTCGATTTAAACAAAATATAACACCAGCAATAAACGTATCCCCGGCTCCTAGTGTATCGACGACTCTCTCGGGTGGGTAGGCGGGTGATGAACAGATCTCCTTGTCACACCCCCTGGCAACTGCCCCTCGCTCTCCCCATGGGCAAATAAGGACTGAGGTAGAGTGTACTTGAGTCGAAAGCCCGTTCACTGTTTCTTCGGGCGTGGTGAAGCCAGAAAACTGCGCGAAGTCTTTTCCAATGAATATTACATCTGCTTCTACTTTGAAAAGCGGTTCAAATTCGGGCCGTTTTTTCTCAAATTCAACTGATATTTTAATTTGTAATTTTTGTTCTCTACCAAAATCCCTGACTTTCTTTATCATCTTGATAATTTCATCAACATTTCTCCTTCCCTCAAAATGAATCCAAGAATATAAACTTAAATCGAGTTTGTCAAAATCAGTTAATTCTAATTCGGGTAAGTTATTGCGGGCATGAATTATAGTTCGTGAGCCACACACTGAATTTATTAACACACACGAAGTCGGAAAACCGCAGTTCTTATTAACCGGACAATTTTCTATTAAAACCCCTCGCTTTTGTAAGTCTTCTTTCACATATTGCCCTTCGATTCCTGTATTGAGAGAACATAAAAGTTCACAACTTGTGTCTAATGTTTGGGTTAATACTACAGCCGTATTTGCAGCATTTCCGCCTTTTTGCCAACGCTGTGACAACGCCCTTGTGTCCTCGTCTTCTCGGGGATAACGGTCAACTGTATTGATTATATCTAAACACGCTAAACCAACGACTAAAATTCGTTTCATTTCTCTAGTCCTGGCATCCGCCATCTTGCAAATATCCGCTAGCGTATTTGTGCTATTCTCCATCGCTGAAAAGTCGGAAACACGATTTTTCTGAGTGGGTTCAGTGACCTTCGATAGAATTTTAAATTAACTTTTACTTTTTTTTTATTTTGCATGATAGATTCTTTAAACTAGGTTTCTAAACAAAAAGGTAAAATTTTGTAGTCTTCGCGTTGGTTTTTGGCCGGACATCACTTATTTATTGTTGATTGTGGTTCGGATTGAGGTCGGAAAGGTGTCGGTTTGCATCGTTTGCATATATGTATCAATATATCATACATCAAAAGTCACAATCCTTTACACATGTTTTGGTTCGTTCAGAACTGTTTATATTATGTAGCTGTTTATCTTGGCATTTAAATTTTCTGAAATGGCGAAGAAAAGATGCCCCAAATGCCAACAAACTGTAAGTAAATACTTGTGTTTTTAATAAATAATATTTGACTCGCATTAAAGTGTATTTTATTGAAAAAATTCATTTGTATTCCGTACGTATATTCATGAATATATTTAATAATGCAAAAATTTTACTGTAAAAAGTATGTTGTTTATAAAATATAAACATTTTCGTTTTTGTAGGTTTTAAATTGTATTTTTATGCCATTTTAATTCCATAATTGGGAATTGGCACACTAGCTTATAGAAATTACTATAATGCGATTGAAAATTTAGTCGATTTGATATATATTAAAATGAAATTTATAAAATTTAATTAATGTTATCAATAATTTGATCTTTTTAGCTTCCTGTTGCCTGCAAGTCATGCCCGTGTGGCCATATATTTATTGCCAAGAAATGTTCAACATCTAAAGATTCAGATGGTATGTTGTATTTATTATTGTTTGTATATATTTAACAATTTGAAACAATTTCTAGGTTAACCCATCAAGCTGCAGAGCTTCCCCATTGACAAGTAAAATCATCTGGCATTAGACAAGTAGAAAAAAATAAGTAGTGCGCACTAGGGCTCATTCTGGCTCAATGGGTTAACTAGAGAGATTGTCAGATTTTTTTTGTTTTAATCCATTAAGCTGCAGAGCTTCCCCATTGATGAGTTAAATCGTCTGGTGTTAGACAGGTAAAAAAAATAAGTAGAGCGCACTGGGGCGCATTGCGGCTCAATAGGTTAACTAGAGACATTAGGGCCATTTATACGTGACAAAATAAGTCGCGACTTACATAAGACGTGACTTATATAAGTGGAGTTATCGCATAAATGGTTCTCTACGGCTTTGGTCTTATTTATTTGCTATAGCTATGTTGTCCAAAATTTCTTATTTAAGACGCGACTTAAATAAGAACAGCTAAAAGACCTGTTGTTATGTAAGACGCGTCTTATCCAAGACGCGTCTTACATAAGAATTTTGTACCTTTTATACGACAAACTCGCGTCTTA
>CACRXK020014894.1:0-12698 GCA_902702795.2 Paramuricea clavata
CACACAAAGACCAAGCGCCAAGTTCAATCCTTCGAGCAAACATTCAAATGTGAATGATATTTATTCAAATTTTCTACTTATAAAGTTGCAAAGACCTAATAAGATACATGGAATTTGTTTTCAAAGGTATGTTTATTGTGTATTTACTTATTTGTGTGCGGAAAGTTACTTGATATACTGTATAGTTATATTTTTAAATCGAAGACGAAGGCCTGTATTTTAGTCGCTTCGCCGCCGATTTGCCGATCTAGACGTTCAGTTAAAAATATTCGATTAATTTGTATTAGCAGAAGTCCATAAGTCTAATCTACAGTCTCTACTTATATGTATTGTTAGCCCCGTTTACACGAGCAAATTTTATTTGACAAATTTCATTTCATCAAAAGCATTTGTTGTTCAAATTGCATTTGTCACAAATTTATCATCTACACGAGCAAAATATCTCTGACATATGAAATTTGTCAAATAAAATTTACTCGTGTAAACGGGGCTTTATTTGTGTAATATACATGTATGTTGTATTTCGTGTTAAATAATAATGTATACTTTAATATATAGCCTATGTGATCTGTTTGAAATGCAGTCACATTTGACAGCATTGCAATAGCCCATCTAATTTCTGTGTTGGTGTTGTGTACTCAGGTGAATATGATATTTGTGATGTTACTCTGAGTGTATATCCACACTGGGCGAGCTTGAAAAATATATCCCACCGTGGCCGGGCATATTTTTCAAGCTCGCCCGGTGTGGATATAAGCCCATCTAATGTTACCCAGTGTATGGCATGTGCTTGCTATGGTAGCCCTCCTATCGGCTATCAGTCAGCCTAAAACACATGTAAGGGGCTGCTTATATAGAGGCGAGCCACCCAGGTAACCTGCCTATAGCTCGCTTTCCCTGGATGAATGTCTGGTTACATGAGCCTCTTTAGATGGGCAGGCTTGCCAAAACAAATCACCCAGACTGAGTTATATAGTAGAAGCACATTTCCCAATTAAGTGAACCAACAAGTGATCAATCACTCATACTTTTGCAGACAGTCTCGAAATGTATAAACTGACAAAAACAATCACAGAGATCTTTTTACCCAGGGCCCAGGGGTAATACTGTACCAAATCGTTGGTGATTGTATATAATTTATATGGAAAATCCTAGCTTGGCATCAGCAAGATTTTGGGACAATGAATTTTGGGTCAATTATGCACCTCTATTTTAAACACCCTTTACCAGAAAAGTTGTATTAATTTGAATGATGTTAGTTCAATTGCATGCTTACATTAAATGAGTAAAAGCATTTGAATTTTGTATTTCTTGCTTTGTATATGCAAACAACCAAAAATAGCAAATGTATTGTCAATCAATCAATAATTTTTATTTTGTGTGTGTTGATGTTATGTATTCAGGTGAATATATTATGTTTGTGATGTCACTGTGAGTGTGCACCCACACCGGGCAAGCTGAAAAGTTAGCTTGGCCACAGTGGGAATCGAACCTGTGACCGTGGCCAAGCTAACTTTTCAGCTTGCCCAGTGTGGATGCACACTCAGTGAGAGTAACATCACAAACATCATATATTCACCTGAGTATATGACACCAACACACACAAAATAATCGTAACATTGAATACCCCTGTACACTGATATCGAAGGAACTAGACTCGTTGGAACTAGTTGCAAAATATCATCAACTCGAACAGACTTGACCATGAAGCTCAGTTGACAGAGCATTGGACTAGTATCCCAAAGGCCGCAGGTTCGATTCCCACCATGGCCAAACTAACTTTTTAGCTTGCCCGGTGTGAATGCACACTCAGAGTAACATCACAAACATCAATCAATAATTTGCTGCTGTTATTTATCACCCTTATATATTGTTTTCTTACTAGGGATTGTCATTAATATATGGATTCAACAAAAGCTTCCCAGGAGAAGGCAAGTTGTCTAAACAAGTGGTACTTCATGGTCTATTTGGAAAATGTTATTCTTTTGCTGGAGAGAATTTTTGTGAATTAGCAAACCATGCAAGGGATGGAGTTGCCGACTTGTGGTATACAGCTTGTTTTGTACTAAATTTTTAGTAATGGACTTGCTTGACATGTTTGATTGAGCAGTGACACTACATACATTTAATACATGCAGTATATTTTACTTGTAAATATTCTACATTGAACAGAATATTAACCCTTTAAGTGGCAATTTGCTTTACTTTTTTACTTTTTCTGTCTAATGTGGTCAGACAATTTTTGCTCATTAAGGAGAGAGTGTCGCCACTTAATGGGTTAAAGCTTTTCTGTAAATGTAATTTTTTTGAACGATAACTATATAATACTGCGCTGGGAATGGAACCTGCTGCCCTGTGATTCTGATCAGCTTTTTAACCGTCAAGGGTCCTCAAGCCCTAAGAGTCCATCACCCTGAGAGTCAATCAAGCTCTACTGTAACCAAGAGTTCATGTACATAATACTAGTGTCATCATGGGCAGTTTATTTAATACACTACCAATGACACCACCATGGTATATATACAGCAACTTGTAGTTACCTCTTGGCAAAAGGGCTCTTTAGGTCAGAGGGCTGTGGTAGAATTGCAGTGCTGGAGGTTCAATTCATGCTTACAGGCTTGTAATTGTATTCCACATGTATTCATGATATCATTCTAAAGAAAATTTCATTTTAGAACTGCATTAAATATTATAGGGCGTAAGAGTATATCATTATATTATGCTACAGCAAATTGTATTTCCTGCTATAATATACCTTACTTGTAGGGATAATAAATTATTTTGACTCGAAAAATGTCTTTATTGATTTCTAAAGTTAGTTAAAGACTTTTCTTTACTCCGATATATAGAAGTCATTTTGTCTCCAAAGGAGTCGAATTGACTCCAAAAGTGGAGTAAATAAAAAAGGTACAGAACGACTCCTTTTTTGGAGTAAATTTTACTCCTTTATTTACTCCATTTTTGGTGTAAATTTTACTCCTTAAGTAGAGTTGTTTTTACTCTTTGAGGAGTAAAAACAACTCTACTTATGGAGTAAAATTTACTCCAAAAATGGAGTAAATAAAGGAGTAAAATTTACTCCAAAAAAGGAGTCGTTCTGTACCTTTTTTATTTACTCCACTTTTGGAGTCAATTTGACTCCTCGAAATTAACAGTGTGTGAGCAGGCTATACAAATACTGAATTGGTAAGCGATTACAATATAAATAAGACTGAATACAAATTATATCACATTTAAAAAATTACAACCTATGCTATGGCTTACTAAGAAGATTATCAATATTAAAACTAACACTAATTTGTTGAATTACGATTATTTATGTCTAAACAACTAGCGATGACATACGAATTCTTAAAACGTTTTCGGAACATGTATCTTCTTGATGTTTCGTAATTGGTAATTTAATGAAGTCTCTATTTTAGGGATTAAATTATGAAGTTTATGGTTCGGGTTATTTAAAATTTGATTAAAAAGTTTATTGCAGGCAATTTGCCTTCTAGCGTACAATGACTCCATCCCAGCTTCCATCAATGCATCTTCGTAATGTAAGTTCGGATATACAATTCGAAGAACCCGTTTTTGTACTTGTTCAATTTCATCACTCAAGTATTTAGGTAAAGAGTAGTGGAAAACAGTGGAAGCGTATTCCAGAATGGGGCGGATACATACGGTATAGAATTGTAAAACATCTTGAATCGCGACTTTTTCTCGTTTCAGCAGCACTAAAAGGTAAGTCCTTTTGGAACTTTTTGTCACTATATTATTGACATGACTATTCCACTTCAAATTGTTCGCGATAGTAAGACCCAGTAATTTTGCTCTTCCACCACTTGTAAAGGTTTACCATTAATTTTAATAGGAGGAAAGGGATTTCTATTTTTCGCAAAGTCTATCCGCAATTCTTTGCATTTGTTTTCATTCAAGCTGAAAAGGTTTGACTTGGACCACTCTTCCTTTTCGGACACTGCATGTTGGATATCACTTGAACCAAATCTGGTTACTGTTTCATATACCGTTAGATCGTCTACGAATTTTACCTCGTCTAAACAACGTGTTTTTATCATCAATATAAATAACCACGGTTCTTTGAGGGACACCAGCTGGGACACTCCGCCACTCCGAAAAGCAATCGTGTCCCAATTTGGTTCGTTGTTGTCTGTCACTCAGGAAATCTGTAATCCAACTAACAGTGGAATCAGGGATTTTGAGGGATTTTGAGGGATTTCAGGACGATGGTGTGGTCTACATAATCGAAAGCTTTTTGGTAATCAACCAAAACAATCCTCACTGAGGCTCTAGCACCGTCTGTTTTCTCCGACCATTTATGAATCATTTTAATAAGCGCCTGGTTTGTGGACGAGCCGGGAATAACACCATATTGATTTACATCTAAAACTTTAAGGATTGCGGGTTTTAAATGCTTAATAACCACGAATTCCTCGGCGACTTTAGAAAGTAGAGGAGTTAACGAAATGGGTCTAAGATGTTGGTTAATGTCATGAGCTGGCGTCACCTTTGGGACTGGGATGATATTTGCTTGCTTCCAAATTGGGGGTAGTTTGTTTTCAGTGTAGGAACTGTTTATGATTTTCATCACTGGTAATGAGAATCATTGCGTATTCTTTAAGAACCAAAGACGGGATATTATCAGGCCCACATGACTTCCAAGGAATGAGTGAGTTTAAACAATTCCAGACGTCCAGTTCAGACACTGTGAGGACATTTGAAATGGAGTCGTTGTTTGGTACTGTCATTTGCAACGGTTGAAACTCTTGGAGTGGTTCCAGAAACTTGTCATTATTTTATTTGCAACCTCGATATCACTTAAGTTATCGAGGTCATCAATTTGTAAATTGGAGCGAAGATCAGATTTGGTGATTGTATCTATTCCACTTATTTTTTTAACTGCACTCCACCAGTTCCTAGGCTTAACATGTTTCAGGTTTTTAATCTTGCAATCATAGTAGGAGGACTTGCATTTGTTTCGTTCCATGTTAACTACATTGCGATAATATTTAAATTCAATACTGTTCCCTGATTGTAAGGCTCGCTGCCGATTCTTAATCGAACGTTTAAGTTTGTCGGACATCCAGGGGGCATCATTATTATGTATAGTCCTGATTTTTATCGGCATGATTAAATTAAGAGAATCAGATACAATTTTGTTAAAAAAGTCAACCTTCCCTCACAAGAGTTAATTAGATCCAAACACGACCAATCAATTGTTGAAAGAACTCTCCCAAGGGCCATTTTGTTGCTTGGTCTAATGTCACGTGATTTAGCTACTCTTGGTCTATTCGTATTAATATTTCTGATATTTGGAAAAAGCGATATCGTAAAATGGTCAGATAGACCAAAGAGTGCCATTTTCTCAGGATTATCGAAGAATTCAGATATATTAGTCAAAATCACATCCAATGTTCTCTCACCTCTAGTTGGAAAATTTACAAGTTGCTTCAATTTAAACAAACGAGATATACTGGAGGTCCTTAATCTATTGAGGTCACCCATGAGAATGATTCCATATGAGAACATTCCTACTAAAACGATCAAAAACATTAATAGTCCTCTTTGGATTAATGCGTAAATAATTCATGTAATTCAGAAAAAGGAAACTGCGCGACGAAAACTTAAATAATTTCCGACTGATGCTTTAAGGAATAAATTCAGGGAACTACGTGCTAAAGTAAAACAATTAATCTCGGAGGGCAAGGCTCGCTTCTTTGAAACCTTGGAGGACGATCTGCATAACAACTCCAAGAGGTTTTGGTCTCTTTTCAAACTAAAGACCAAAGATTCCAGCGTGCCAGCAAAAGTCACGATGGGAGTAGGTGGATCGGACCCGACCTCAGTTCAGTCAGCATCCTGCCCTCGTGACATTGTAGAGCTTTTCAATGTGTACTTTTCATCTGTTCTAAACGGCAACGACAATCCAATTGATTCAATAACTCCTCCCTCAACTACCGGTTGCGAATCTACTCTGTCGGAATTGAATCTTTGCCTCGACGATGTTTTAATTGTTCTTCTAAACCTTGATACCAACAAAGCAACATGCCCTAAATGTATACCTTCCAGTCTTCTAAAAGAAACTGCCCATTAAATTGCTCCATCGTTATGCTCTCTATTTAATCGATCTCTCAATAGTGGCTCTTTACCAAAGGAATGGAAACTGGCTATCATCATTCCAGTTTTCAAGGAAGGAGACAAAACCCACTTTGAGAACTATCGTCCGATTTCACTCCTCTGCATCGTATCGAGGGCTGCGTGCTGAGCAAGCTGCGTGTTCACCTGTTGGAAAAATTAATACCTCACAACATGGATTTATCCCAGGCAGATCATGTACCACCCAGCTGGTTGAGGTGCTCAATTCCATTGGTTCTCTGTTAGACTCGGGTAAACAAACAGATGTTATTTTCATGGACATGTCTAAGGCCTTCGGCAAGGTCAGTCACGCTGCGCTTATCGCCAAACTTGAAAGATACAATATCAGTGGATCTCTGCTTGATTGGTTTTCTTCTTATCTATATAATCGTCGACAGCGCGTTACTACTCTTGGTGCAACGTCTTCTGAAAAAACAGTGTCTTCGGGAGTACCTCAAGGCAGTATATTAGGCCCCATCCTGTTCTTCCTCTATGTAAATGACCTACCTGATGTTGTCAAGAACTCAAGTGTTGCCTGCTTTGCTGACGACACCAAGATCTTTCGTCGCGTGGATTCTATCTGTGATGCTGATTTACTCCAAACTGATCTGAGTAACCTAGACAGTTGGTCTACCTCCAGTGGTCTCGTCTTCAACCAACTCAAGTGTAAATGTCTGCGTGTACCGAGAAAAAACCAGCCCGTTCTTTATCCGTACACGATCAAGGACAACGAACTTACAACAACATCAGCCGAAAAGGACCTTGGGAATTCGGGTTTCTAGTGACCTTACGCAGTGCCGTAGCAAGCTCGATAATTAGGAGGGGCAGATATTCATATATTCGTGTTCTGCGTTATTAATTTCTTTACAAATCGATTGTTCCTACGGCACTGACCTTACGTGGACCAAGCACGTTCTGGAACGTTGTAGAAAAGCAAACAAACTGTTAGGTTTCGTGAGGAGAAGCGGTAGAGAAATAACAAACACAAGGACTCGTCGCACACTTTATCTGTCAGTGGTTCGCCCTGTTCTTGCCTATGCAAGTCAGGTATGGTCGCCCCAGTCCAAAGGTCTCATCAAACGAACAGAACGTATCCAGAGAAGAGCTTCCAAGTTGATGCTGAATCTTCCCTTCATGTGTAGTGAATCTTACCGTGATAGGTTAATCACTTTAGAACTGATGCCGTTATCGTACTGGCATGAGTACATGGATCTTGTGTTCTTCTTTAAAGCTATAAATGGTCTGGTTGTCATATCTGAAGATGTTCTCCCTAAACCGATAATCCCCACGAGAGTAACTAGATCTTCCAGTGCCAGTGAGTTATCCTTACTGGGCCCGCAGTAATTGGTTTTAACTGTTGTGGTGTTCCCGCCTTTCGTCACATGTATAATATTGTATTTGTATTGTATGCATGTCATTCGTGTAATTTTACCTGGCGAAGTTGAATAAACAAATAAATAAATAAACTGTTGCAACATTTACAGGTTGGAAAATAAATCTCTCAACTGGTTCATGTTGAGGAATGAAATCTCGAAAGCTACAGTTGTGTTCGTATTCAATTTTTTCAGCAAGTTTAGGACCAACATCGGTAAAATAATCATTAAAAACATTAACCAGTTCACTAGTTGATGTGACTGTTTTCTCTGGTAAATTAATTTCATTAACAATATTTTGCTTATGACTTCTTCCTATAGTATCTCATTAGCTGTTTTCCACGCATGTTTTGGGTTCGACTAATTGAGGAATTTTGTTGCACAGTATTCACTTTTAGCATTTCGCAAGGCAATATTTGCAGCATTTCGAGATGACCTGTACAGCTTCGAATCATTTTCATTATTGTTTTTTATTGTTATCCGCTTAAAGTGGTCTCTCTGAAACAACTTATTTTTAACAGTTTTATTGAACCAGGGAACATTACCCTTTTTCCTTAACCTTTTTTATCTCTTCGGTGAAGAAATAAGGTTTTCCAGCATTGCCACATTTCATCCATGTTTTATTTGCAGTCAAGCTCTACCCATGGAAGCATATACAAGTCACTGAAAAAGCTTTCAACATTAAATTTCCTAAAGTTTCTAAATTCAACCGAATTTTGAGAATTTCCTTTAACGACGGAATTTAGTTTACGTGTTGCATTGATTAAACTATGGTTACTTGTACCGAGATGCACCACGCCTGATTGAATAATTTTATCCGGAGAGGAGGTAATGCAAACATTAAGTATTGATTTTGTAAATTTAGTAACATGTGTAGGATCATCAATTATTTGTGTTAATTGGTACAGTTGCATTATTTCCTGAAGCATTTTAACATTCGACAAATTTGAATCGAGAAGATTACAGTTCAGATCACCTAACATGTAAACTTCTTTGTTTTCATCATCCACTAGTTGAATTAGCCTTTCAATTTTTGAAAAGGTCTCAACAGTAGTATTTGGTGGTCTATAAACACTCGAAAAAATGAAAGATTTACTATTGGCTTGTTTTATTTCCTAACAAACGGCTTCTAGATCGTTTGGAATTAAATCTGGACGGTTTTCATAGTTTACATGATACCTAACGTATATACATACCCCCCTCCATTTCGTTTTCGATCAGAGCGCAGTATATCGTAACCCTCGATACTCATAAGGTCGCCCGAAATAGAGGAGTCAAGGCGAGTTTCATTTAGTGCCAAGACATTCAATTTTTTATCATGCAATAGCAGGCGAATTTCGTCAAGGTGTTTCGGAAGGCTAGCTATATTAAGCATAGCCATCCTAAAACCTCCTAATTTAGAAATATTTGGCCAATTTGTCTCATTATCTTTTCCCCTCGGGCTCTTGATCAGCAGATATCACATGAGCAGATATCAATTCAATCAGAGATGTTACTATTTATTATATAAACATAAGTGTTATATAGAGTTTTTGGCCACTGAGAAAATTCGTATTTAAACACACGTAAAAAATACGATATTTTTACGTGTGAAAATATCACTTGTTGTAAAACGCATTGCCACGGACGTTTTATTGTTTTTCACTGAATTTTGTTTATATAATAAACAGAAAAATACATGGGTGCTTGGAAATACCAGATTTATTTCTCGTGTTGAACATGATATCTCACTCGTTCGTTGCGCTCACTCGTGAGATATCGATCATGTTCAACACTCGAAATAAATCTGGTATTTCCGCGCACCCATGTATTATTCTCTATTTATTATATGCCAATGGTGAAATTTTACAAAAATAAGGTTATGAGAACACGAACAATCTGAGAGCGGATTACATACACAGGCTGCCTAACCGGTTTTTTTTTCTGGTTAGGATGAAGAAGTCCGAGTGAAGAACACACTACATAATAAAAAGGCTACAGGAAAGCCGAGGAAAGCTACCAAGCGAACTTTTAATAAAAGTGTTTCAATTCTTCCACAGTTCAGCCTTTTGAATGATGGTTTTTAAGGCACATTTCAGCGCTCTTAGGCCTAATTGAAAAAAACTGACTAGGAAAATCAATTATGCATAATTCAAAATAAGTAAACTCAATGTTTATAACAATAAAAATGTTTTAAAATGTTAAAAAAACATTACGTTTGCTGATCTTGAATATCAGAGTTGCAAAAAAGCTGCGGGCATGCGGGTATTACCCGCGAGGAAGGTTTACCATAGGCGAGGTCAGTCAGGAAGGTTAAGTGGTCAACAGTCGCTAACACCGAAAAAGTAAAACAAATAAATCATAGTTGAATGGACAGTTGAGGCTGACAAGTTGTGGTGGTACTATTGTGATATAGTACCTATAACATATGACTATGATATTGGAGAATACTGAGAACACAATAACTGAAAATATTCTGTAAAATTAAAATGTATAAGTATCAAGCATCAGAGGCGCCTTAAAACATTGTACCGCAAATAACAGGAGGCTATTACTAAGAGCTATTCATCATGGTTGCAATAAGAAATTAACCTTGAACATTATTATATATTATTCAAAGATTATTTGATTACATGATTCCAATAATTAATAGTTATAAATCAAATGAACCATCATTGCTGTGGCAACTAATTGCTGGAATAATTATATAAAATAGCCAAGGTGAAATTTTAAAAACAAAAATTATAGATAAAGCTACAAAAATTATAGATAAAGCTGAGGGAGAAATTTTAGCATGTGTGATGTGAGTCTGACGAAAATAATACAGCTTGGTTACTGAGGTGTGTAGCTGTCATACATATTTAATACAGATCGTCAAAATGTATGGAGGTCCTATTTTCGAAATCATTCTTTACATACCTAATACCTACACCGTCAATTCCCACAAACTATAAGATAACCATAAGTATATGGCAGGATTGGCAGCGTCTGTTATAGAGATTATATTGCCATTGTCATTGATTTTCAACCATTCCAAACATGTACTGCCATTGATTATAAACCGCCATGCAGGGCACTATACTGCATTGTTTAAATTTAGTACTTTGCTTCGGAATCAAGTGAGAGCATTCGCTGCCTCGCTGACAATATGCCTGTCACGCCTGTCAATATCACCCGGGAACAAGTTGTTGATTTTCTCAATTTTTACGCGTGTACTGTTGTGCTTTTTATTACAGATTCGGAAACCATCACATTTTAAAGATTATCTTGACTCTTGAGTCTATGACTGTATTTTTTTATATTCTTTTATGTTCAATATATCATATAGGATGTAGATGTAGTATAGGTAAGGTCTGTCCAATTTGTCCAACGTGTAAATCTATTACGGCAAATTATATATTAGAATAATGTACTGCGGTTGGACATTTTCCAGTACTGCCCTCACTCTCGGTCAGTAAGTTATATTTAACAATTAGTCGCCGAAGGCGAGGTGATTACAAGCCTATATTCACTGAGCCGAAGGCGAAGTGAATATAGGCTTGTAATCACCGAGCCTGAGGCGACTAATTGTTTTAGTATAAATTTCCAGGTGTTTACAAATAATAATCCACACAACTTTATAAAAATTCACTTCAAATCAATTTATTTTCACTATAAATAGTTTGTTTACAAAATTTAAATCTCAGACACGGCTCTGTTTCGCGTTGCGACTAAGCCAGTTTTTTTTCCAAATAAAAGCACGTAAAGTTTAATATTTTACCTTGAAATATTTTTAAACCATATTTTGTAGCTTGTTTGGGTTTTTTTCGGAATGCTATCTTCTTTAATTTTGGCAATTTCCTCTTCTGTTACTACGGCAAAACGAGCAGCCATTTTGAAAAAAAAGCTATAGTCACTGACCAGTGACTATCACTTCAGAGACAGTGAATCTTGACCAATCAGAATGCAGAAAAATCAATAGTCACCTGGAAATTTATACTAATATATAATATCCAACCTTATTGGTTGGCCAAATATTCACTGACCTGTTCAATCATTATTTGTGTTTCACTTATAGCCACAATAGAATTGTCATTAAATGACTTTTGTATACTAGCCTATTATATTTTCTAATTCAAAGTATTTTCTAATTCAAAGCGAGTCAGCTGTGCGGAACCTAATTCAATTGTTTTTTGAGCAACTTTTTGCATATTAGAAATTTCCGGCTCGATACCGCATATTGAGATTCTCCTGTATATTACCCGCTACGTCCCTACTGAATTCCTAATTTAAATGATTAATTGAATAATAAAAAGTAAGTACCTTCATTATAGCTAAGGTTTTCCAACTTCAGTAACAAATTACATAAATTTTCGTCCATTTCATCCTGCTGTTCTGAAGAACCACCTGATGTTGTAGTTTGTGTGATATCCTATTGGATTTTAACGACTTTAAATTAATATATGCTGGGTGGCACAAAAAAGTCTCCTGTTTCATTTAGTTCAACTTAAAACCCAAAAGAGCTGCCGAGATGGAAAATGTTTTTTTCGTTCTGATAACTTGGTTTTAGGGCTCAAAAATTTTCTGCAACTAATAGGGAAAAATAACAAAATGGTGACTATGTCATAAGGTTGTCGTGTGAAACAATATGTCTTTAAGACTAATAAGTCATACAAGATAAATCCTGAAGTACTTAAGTAGTCTCTGTCCTCCGCAGAGGCTTACATGAAGTTTCTGGTGAGGGAAAATGAGCGCGCAAGGAGCGATGGGAAGACCGAAGTAAAGGAAGCCTCTGCTAGTTAATGCAATCACTATGGCGTCGTATATAATCGTTTGGAGTTCGGTTCGATATCAACCGTGGAGGGTGTTAAATTAAACATGTTTTCCACTTTCATTTTCAGGCGTACTTGAGTCTCCTGGAGTGAATCCAATATCAATATCTTCTTCTGTCTCCAGATGATCTTGATACGCGAAAAAGTACTGGCACTAGTTGTCAAACAGAAATCCATTTTATGATTAAAACATCTGAATATCTCCTGTAATATACTTTATTTCGATTCCATATTTTTGTGAGAGCTATAGGTCTCATAACTAAACATAATTACAAAATTTCAACTAGTTTCATAAAGAATAACGAAAGATATAATTGACTGAATACATCAAAATGGATTTCTATTCGGACAACCCTTTCTGAGCGCTGATTGGCTAAAATACGAACACGAGATC
>CACRXK020014895.1:0-12698 GCA_902702795.2 Paramuricea clavata
TTGGTCTGATTGTAGAACTAGTCTAATCAGTGCTTTCATGGAAACAAATAAAAAAATTTTAGGCAAAATTAACACTCAAATGTGTTCTGTAACCTTAAATTCCCTCCCTATTGAATTGTTTTGTGAATACTCAAATTCTGAAGAGAGAACAACCTATTTTCAAAACTAAAGCTTGTTTAATTTAAAGCCGGAATTGGGCAATTCCAGCTATAAGCTAAATTTTGATCTAGGCAAGAAGAACCAAAACCATCACCACAGCTAGAAAGAGCATGTTAAAATTAGTAAAATTGCAAAGTTTGGTTGTAAAATGTTGCCCAGCTGCGAAATTTGCAAATTTTGTATTAATTTGTATTATACGCACGGGAAAATGCACCACTTTCGGTCCAAATGTGGTGCAAATTCCCGTGCGTAATACAAATTAATACAAAATTTGTAAATTTCGCAGGGCTATATTTTCCTCATTTTACAACATTTCGCAACCACACTTTGCAATCAACTAATTTTAACATGCTCTTTCTAGCTGTGCTGATGGTTTCTGTTATTCTTGCCTAGATCAAAATTTAGTCTATGGGCAGCTGGAATTGCCCATTGTCACATATGAAAACTTGGCGTATAGAAAACTTGTTCGACTTGGCATGTTTATATCGGCTTAAATTTTACTTCCTGAAATTAACTTTGCAATTTATAAAAGTAATTTTGACAATTTAAAAGAGGGCTGTAAAATGTCCTATATAACATAATCAATAATTGAAAACGCACTTTGTATTAATGCGGTCGTACACGCAAACGAGGAAACGGAAATTACATCGACTGAAGCTTTATTCTAAAACCTAGTATCCAGATTCCTAAACAGCATTCATCCTACTTTTCGATTCCCACCGTGTTCGATTCCCACCGTGGCCAGGCCGCATATTTTTCAAGCTTGCCCGCGGTGTGGATATACACTCAGAGTAACATCACAAGCATCATATTCACTTGACTACATTGCACCAACACAGAAAAATCATCCTACTTTTGTTTATAGACTTTAGTGATGGTTAATTTCAGGGTTGTCTTACGGTCAGACTTTATCACTGATCTGAAATCCTATTGTCTATTGAATTCAGTAACCCGATTTTGAAGCCAGAATATTTTAATGAGATGAGATTTATAAAATCAGTCAAATTCATGACCAGTCTAATCGTTTGTAGACTATAAAGCAAATATCTTCGCCTATGTGACTTGTGAAATATAGCTTCCAAAACCTCTTCGAGCTTCTTCGAAATAGTTTTAGAACGGTTTATAATACAACACATATTAAATGAGGCCTATGGCGGCCATATTTGATGGCGCCATTAGTTATTCACCGGCAAATTTAGGAAAAAAGAGAGGCTACTGGTGATAAATTCTTATCTAGGTAATATTTGTCCTTTCCCACTAGTGACTAGGAACATAAAGGAATAGTTAAACATGTCGACAACAGCAGATTAGATTAATGGTGGCCGCAATATAATTAACTTCACTTTATGGTAAAGACAGTAGATGCGCTATCCAATATTTCAGATCAGTGGGCTTTATAGTCAAAGTTTTATTTCTTTCCTTTCATTTGCATATTTAGTGTATACGAAATAAAATTACAACATTTGCCAAATGTTTTGCCCCCAGTAAGTGGCCCCAGTTGGGTCCCATTTGGCCCCAGTAAGTTATTTGCGTTTGGTGAAAGTTTAGTCCATTATCACTAGGATTATAACATAGTTAACATCAATTTATTAATGGACATGATTTTCATAAATTTTTAAAGAGAAAGCGTTTATTATACCTGCGCATGTGTCGATAGATGCAGGCTAATTGCCATGGCTACTAGCTTCACCACCGATAAAGCCGCTATGTGAATTTTATATATATAGAGGAAAAGGTGGTCTCAACTAGTTATATCCAAGATTGCAGGTTTTTGGGGTTTTTTTTATTATTATTAAATATTATTATTTTAATTTTACCTATACTTTGTTTAACAAAACAACTATTTGAAATAAATCAGTATTAGGGCTATAGAAGCTTTAAGAAACCCTGAAGAGTGAAGGGCTTTTATTTAAAAGACCCCTATATAGGCCCTAGTCAATATGCTAAGTATATTATACAGTTCAGTCTGTCGAAAAGAAACAAAGAAGAAACTATTTACATAAAATATCGTAATATAATATATATGCAAGTTATAAGTAAACTTTTCTATTTTAACATGTATCCGTAAAATCTTACCAGGTTTCTATCTTAAAATCTCTACTTGAAGTTAAATATTTATATAGTAGGTTTTGGCTTTTTCTTAAAAGTATTATATAGCTATATATGCCTTATAGTAAGACCTTTAATATCTAATTGTAATTCATTCCAAATATATCAATTCCTTTACCAAAGGCAAAGACGGTATGCTTGCGATAATTTGTTCTCTGAAATGCTTTATGTAATGTCTTGGAGTTCGGGTATTATGCATATGTTTTTTTGTTGTTTGTTACAAAACAGTTTCCAAATACATTCGCGGTAAGTCTTTGCTGCAGTTGTAACGGTATATGAATAAACTGGTTAGGCCGGTAATCATTGAATTTAAAATATATTCAAGATTTTTAGATTATGGAATAATGGTTCTGTGTGATCAAAGTATACAACTAATAATGATTGTGTGTGATCAACTGATAATAAAACTAATTAATCGAATAATCTTTTTCTGCAAATTAAAAGTTTTTGAATTCTTGTTGGGTATACAACTCCATGCTAGCTACAATCTTGGATAAAACCCTTGAGACCATTCCAGCCAATATTACAAAGTTATTGAACATTGACAAAACAAACTTTGTCTCCCCAGTTCAATGTTGTGAACAACGCCGAAACAACTTTTGGTAATATACCATGAATCCATGATACAAGCTCAACATTGAGTTGGGGGAGCGGGAGTTTAAGAATGGCAACATGATTCAACATGGAGTTTATCATAAAAATATGCGCATTTTCTTTAGGGGGAAAATAGCCTCAACCAGTTATGTACAAGATTGTAGATTGCCATAAGTTAGATATACAACATAGGTGTGACTGGAGAGAGGAACAGGACTTGCGTCCCAATTGACACCTAACTCCTAATAAATGACTATACATCTACCAAACACATAACATGAATAGGAAACCATGCCATAGGATATTATAAAGTTAAGAACAGCCAGGAGGGCTGTAAAATAGCAGTCGATCTTTATACATTTTACGTAGTCTGGAACTGAATACAGATATTGATGTACAACTTTTAAGTTGCGACGAGAGGCTGTTCCACAGATTTGCTGACCTTACAAAAAACGAATTCCTGAAGTAGTCCTGCTTATGTTTGGTAATAAAATATAAATTATTTTCGTCGATAATAAGATATGCCGGATAGACCCGGCAATGCATAATAAATTAGCTTTAATGTATTTAAGTTTTTGCAACGCCATATTTTTGTTATTATACCAGTTGATCAGTAATGATTTGTTTTATTACAAAATTTGGCCATTTACGCCTTTTTTAAAAGTCAAATTTAAATGGTCCAAAATTTTCTTGCAAATTAAACTGTATCTGAAATAAAAACATAAGAGTAACTTCAAGTTATTAAAGGCGATTGAATCCTGTGGTTTTCAGGTTACTGCCTTTATTGCGGAGAGCGCATGTCTGATAAACCTTTTACCAGGGCGCTTATATATATATAAGCGCCCTGCCTTTTACTGACTGCTATGCCGCGACAATAACGTTGATTTCAGGAAAGAAAAATATAGGCTGTTTCCTTTTAAATTAAAAGTCTTTAAATGCTTTTCGTTTAATAAATTTCTTTGCTATGTTGGAAATATTTTGGGTCTACATGAGTACTATATATTGAATTTGTAAACGAACTGTAACATACATTTTCCATTCCGGGTTTTAAAGATTCTGGCTTTTCTCATTCCGCATTTTACAGATACCGTCTTTTTCCATTCCGGGTTTTACAGATTCCGCCTTTTCTCATTCCGGATTTTACAGATTACGGCTTTTCTCAGTCCGGGTTTTACAGATTAAATTCGGAATCGGAAAACCCCCGAATCTTTAAAATCCGCAATTCAAAATCCCCGAATCTTTAAACTCGGAATCTAAAACCACCAAATCTTTAAAATCCGGAATCGAAAACCCCCCAAATCTTTACATAATTATCAAACTTTGCGTTCACACTGAAAAGTCATATCGTATTGCGCGTGTCATATTTCCAACTTTTGCCTATACAAATCACCCCCAAATTTGACGTTTTTTCGCTTACGTTTGCTCTACGATTATATCTGTGTTCAGATACCTACGGTATAGGAAAGAATAAGCCTTTAGACGTTTTTTGAATGTACTTTTATGGGAAAATAATACTTAATTCGAAGGGCACTTTTCGTTTGATTATGCGCTATTTGTTATGATTTATATAGGCCATTCGCCTCGCGCGCAGTGTCTGTTGAAGAAAACTGGCACTAGGACCTTATGCGCAGGTCTTTGACTCCAGATACCGCCAGAATTGACGTCTTCGTGAAATTTTGCGCATTTTGATAGCAAATTCATGTAAATCTGCGCAAAGATGTGGATTTTGCTTGTTTACAAACTCATTAATAATTCACTTGATCTCGGCTGTCTTAGACTCAACACCCCCCTTATATTAATAATAATAATAATAATAATAATAATAATAATAATAATAATAATAATAATAATAATAATAATAATAATAATGATAATAATAATGATAATAATAATGATAATAATAATGATAATAATAATGATAATGATAATAATAATAATAATAATAATAATAATAATAATAATAATAATAATAATGGAAACTTTATTGAAATTATATACGTATATATACAATTATAAATCTCACTAATTTAGGTAATTTATAATTGACTACTTGAACCTGCTTAATATTTATATATTAATAATGAGTATCCTTAAATGTTCAGTAATTCCGGATTTAACCAGTCCTTATCTCTGCAACAAAATATATAATATGTTGTCCTAATTCCGATAGACATAATTTTCCTGATAGCGAAATATTGGTGTCTTTTATCAAGACCTAGACATTTAAGGGGAGGGTCTACCCAAACAGTGACGGAAAATTGAATTATTTTTTTTTGGGTTAAAAAATAAGTTTAGATCTTCATTTAACCACTGCCAAAAAATTGGGGGGTATTTCTCACGGATTTTGTGTTTTTTCAACATTTTATGACTGTGTATTTAAAATTTGCATGCGTTACTATGGCAACGGCATGCTATTTTTTAAAATTTTCATTGTTTTTTGGTGTAATATGTCATGTTTGCTAAAAATTGAAGAGAACAGTCAAAAAGGGTCTGCAAACTCTCTGTTCAGCGGCTGTTACTTCAAAACAATGCATTGTCTAGCGCATTGTGGTTTCTTGAAAAGCGAGCTCACCCAACAGCAAGTTGAAATATTTTCTGGTGATGTTATAAAAGCGTTCTAGTTAGTCAAATGATTAGCAAAAGAAAGAGAAGTGTCTATCGTAAAAGAGTTGGCTGTGTTGGTCTGTAAAAGCAAGCGCCTGAGGACAATCAATCGTCTTTGGGTGATCAAGATGTTGATAGTGATTCTGATTCACAGAGGTCTGACTTTTAACTCCAACACCCATTAATGCATTAAGATGGAAATTGAGTCAGCATAGCTGCCTTGGTACCCCCAAAAGATGCTATAGAAGAAAGAATTGCCGACCAAACCTCTGCATACAGTGATACACTGATACAGACTTGTTGACATTCAACAGCTGTCATCTGCTGTCTTTGATATTCATAAATGTCGAAAAGGTAGGCTTCATGATTTTGTTTCTAACTTGTAAAACACTTTTGGTAAAATTTGAAACAATCTCTTAGTTGTAGAATGCAGTTTTACTACAAATTTCTGCTTGCCCAGTGGACCAATAAATACCACTACATACTGTCATCATGTCATGTGTGTGTACTGCCCAAATATTATGCTATTATATCTCACTAGAAATTTTTCAAAACTTTCACATAGGAAACCTGTTACTTGAAGAAGGAAGGAAACAGGGGTTTATGTCAAGCCTGAACATGGAATGTGTTTCGTGTAAAAATGTTGAGGTCTTAGATACATCTGATAGTGTAAATCGACGGAATCCGTATCTTTAAACTGGGAATCGAAACCCCCCCGAATCTTTAAACTGGGAATCAAAACCCCACCACCACCCCCCCGAATCTTTAAGCCTGTATCAAACACGGACATGGGTAATAAATACCAAATATTGAACATTTATTAGAGCCGCCCCAATCGCAAGACCTTTATTTTCAAGACGCCCCCACCTTCATCTAGAAAACTTAGGACCCCCTCCAACATTTAATTCATTACATTTTTTTGTGTAAAATAAGTAATGGGACAAGTACTGGGGACCAGTATTCCTGAAATGGTTGTTATTTACTCCGACTCCTATGGTGTCATATACGAAATAAACTATGAAAACTACTAGATTATAGGAACTAAAAAAGGTTTAAATATTTTGAAAATTTAAACAATTAAAATTATGAATTAAAAAATTGGGGTCGTTCCTTGTCACATATTAGAGACCTTACGATTTTAGGACGGCGACGGCCAAAACAAACTCCTTCAAATAAATGATAGTAAAGTTAGTTCGTCGTATATTATCAATCGTATGAATTTAATACAGTCTTAGAAGTTGAAGACATGGGTTTTATGGTTGGGAAGAGTTCTGCTAAACCCAGTTCGGCATCACAGTTAACTGCAAAGAGCCTATTTAAAAATGTTTTTCTAAACTCTTCATGTTCTTAATTGATATGGACGCTTTAATATTAATTACAGTAATTACGTTCACATTTACAGAAAGAGTATTAATTTGTGCATTTGAAACAAACACGAAAACGTCAGGAATGAGGCAAGCAAATAAAATGCCTTGGATGTTATTATTTGGTCATTTAAAAAAACTGGTTTACATGTGTGTGTGGCAAGTCTACACAATGTGTGCTTATCTCAAAACACACGCGTTTCGATCAAGTCTAAGTACTCTTTTCAATGCGCTTTTGAAGAAAAAAACAAGACTTAACTAGGTCCTTTCTTATGGCTTGTAGGTGTGATTTCCACAAGGATAATTTACTGTTCATCACACGAGTGGTAACAATTTAATAATGTTTTCGGGTGATTTTATCTTTTACTAAATATCGTCGGTCGCGTCAAAACAGAAACAACAGATGGTTAACATAAGGTTCGTCGACTTGAGTCTTGCCCCCTGGCTTAGGTTCGGCTATAGGGGGTCATTTTTCTGCCATATTGCAAATCAGTGACTTACTTATCGTAAATGTCCAGTATGACGGACAATGACTGGTATTTAAGACTTTAAGTACGTTACGTAACACGCGCTCGCCGCTCAAAACTCATGAATATACTTTTCCACTTGACAATATTAAATTTTTTAGATTTTTGAACGTTTCTCAAGTGGCAAAGTGGCAAACAGACTTAAAAAGTATGTTTAGTGCTTTATCTGTAAATTAATCCTAAAACGAAGAGATTTTAGATGGTATGCCAAAGAGAAAATGATGTCTGAAGTTCAGTAAGTTTTGCTTCTATTGCTGTATAAATATATATGACGTCACTTTAAAAAGGTAGCTAATTATTATTTAAACTAGAAGTTACTATCGCAAGGGAAGTGCTAGCCTGCGAACAGGCTCTCAAGCTGAATTGCGAGCCTGCATCGATGACCAATGAATTTGAATATCTGCGTCTCAAATCGTGACGCGAAATTCTCATTGGTCAGATGCTATAATTTATATGTTTCCGCTGAGCTCTATATATGTCAACTGCTGAAGCACTATGCATAAAAAACACATTAACTGATCAAATTGGTCTTGACCATCTTATCTCAAAGCACGAACTGTTCTGTTTTGAGAAAACAGTATTTAAAACATTTGAACTTTTGCTTCAATATCTTATATTTCGAAAAACAGTATAAACTGTACGGTCTAAATTTAGTTTGCACGGTCTAAATTTAGTTTGCACGAAAGTTGTAAACAACACCATATAAGGATATACATTCCATATTTGGAAAAACGAACGTTACGGGGCAGATATTCAAATTCATTAGTCATCGATGCAGGCTCTCAATTCAGCTTGAGAGCCCGTTCGCAGGCTAGAAAAGTGCTGCCTTACGACCAAAGCCCTGGAGATTAATTATACCAATAAACTTCGTTTATTTAAATTGCCTTATACACGCTGTATGAATGAATTTATTTTGTTTAAAAAATATCGAAATTACAACGTGCAATAATTACTATATATACTGTAAAGTACAAAACAAGTGTATTAAACTCCACAGATCGATAACATTTTTATATTTATCTACGTTGCGACTATATTCCAGTCATGATAAACTAGAGGATGACTGTAAATGATGTTTATCCTGATGATGACTGAAATATAGTCGAAACGTAGATAAATATAAAAATGTTATCGATCTTTGGAGTTTCTAAAAATACTGTAAAGTGTACTTCGGATTTTCGATCATATTATGCCATCTTCACTTGTCAAAACGTCTAGAAGAAAACTGTTATACACGATATGTCTTTTAACGTGATACGACTAGTTTGTTGCAAGTTTTCATATTCTTTCCAAGTGATGATGGTCTACTGTGTTTTCCATTTGGTAAACAAGTGTTAATTCGAAAAGTCACCTTGAAAAACTGGAGGAGGGGTCCGTATCACCTTATTTCCCCCTTTGATGCTGATGGGCGAAACTTCCAATGTGATTCCATTTTTTAAACTGGTAGCCGAGCAATCGGAGACATTTTCCGCAGTTTGTACACTAAATTTTCTTTGTCATAACATGTGGGTTCGATTCCCACCGTGGCCAAGCAATTAACTTTTCAGCTTGCCCGGTAGTAACATCACAATAGGGTTGGGCGGTATTTCGATATTTTGATTTATCGCGATATTTTCAATCGCGATTATCGTATCGAAGGTAGATACTTGAGCGACGATATATCAAAATTATTGTGATGGTCGAAGACTATCGTGATATTGCTTCGCATGTGTACATATATAAAATCCTAAAAAATTCTTTCAGTTCGTAGAAAATATAGTTTTTAAAAGAATTAAAATTATTTCCTGAATTAAAATGACATTGCAGGCTTTGCTTGGGCTGTGTGCACACAGTATTTGTGCCAGCGGAGACATAGTAGATAATGCAGGTTATAGATTCATGTCTCGCTATTTATAATGCTAACCCTAATCCCCACCCTAACCCTAACCGCTAACCCTATTAGCGAGACATGAATCTATATCCATAATGCAAGTACAGTTCTGATTTATGAACAGTGAATATTAGACCGACAAAAAGCCTTCATATTACTTTAATTTGTTGTTTTTACTTGTTTTTTAATAAGATTATATATAAGCTTACTATGCATTGATATTAATTAAAATTGAAAAATGTGGCCATTGTTTGTATTGCATTTATCGCGATATTATCGAATATCGTGATAATTTCCTTGACAATAATCGTGAGATGATTTTTTTAATATCGCCCAACCCTACATCACAAACATCATATTCACCTGAGTACATAACACCAACACACACAAATATCATGTCACTTCTGTCCGGTTAGCCTGTAAACACGACTGTCTTTGGGGGAAGAAAGAGGGGAGGGGAAGAGAGTAGACAGTCTATGGACATTATAACATAAAAAAAATTCTCTAGTCCGTATGATGGACTAAGGTTTTCATTGGCTGATCATCGTATCTACCACCTTCCGGTTTGATATTTTGCATAATTTTGTAATTTGATACTTGATAAGAGGAGAATGGCGGGGAATTTTAATTAATTTATGCAAGGGGCCGAGAAATAGCGGGAAATTTTTAATTAATTTATGCAAGGGGGCGGAATCCCAATTTTGATGTTTGACGGCAGACGTTCTTTCTCGTACTCGCCTCGTCGCTCAACAAGAACGTCTGCTTGCAGGCTACTGTCCGGTGCAACGTCAGCAAAAATTTTAGTCAGGATTAAAAATAGGTACGCAAACGGACGCAACAAAAGATTATTAGGGACGGACCATTAGAAAAGTGATGGGGAGTGTGGGGAAAAAACAGAAAAACAATTCATGCAAACAAAAAGGGTTTGAAAAAAAATACATGCATCAGACTTGTTTATCCGAAGGGATCCGAGGTGCCTACGATTTTAACGTCCTTATCCGAGACGACGCGAAAGTCTAACCTTACTGATGTCAATGTAAAGGTAGCTCAATTATTTTAAGACCTTCAGTAGAGGTCCGACCAAATTTAATTGAATTTTATGCATGGAATTATTTAAAAGATTTTCCATTTCATCCAACATGTCAACATATGAATTAATGTACTTGCTCATTAATTTAACGTAGCGCTTAAGCCTTAATACAAGTATCAAATAAAACTTTATATCTATCAAAATATCGAGCACCGTGTTCTTCGACGTGGCCCGACCCCATTTCTTTCAACACAAAGTACTGTTCGCTTGTGCATACAACAAAGATATTGTAATGTATGCACGTAGCTGTCAATATTTTACACATCCGTACACTTAGCACATTTCAGACATTGAAATTATAACAATAGGACAATTTCTAAAGGTCTTCTTTTTTTGATAAAAAACCGCAACCTCGGAATTTCCCAAGAAATCGACATTGTTTTATGGACAAAAGATTTTAGGTGCCTGCATGGGAATTTAAAATAGCACAACTGTCAAAATTGCTGCACACGCGAGTGCATAAAGCAAAATTTATGCATTTATTTAATGACACTTAATAAGTTTTTATTTTACAAGTACAGTACAACAACAGTAATATGATTTACAGTGTGTATATAAAAAATGAACCCTTTCAAATTCAAGGTATAAGGTATTGGTATAAGGTATTCAAGCTATAAGGTATTGTAGTAATTTGATAGCTCTAATTGCTTTGAATTAATGGTTGGGTAAGAACACATTGTCAAAAAGTGCTGCCGAAATTAAGACATTGCCTTAATTTGAACCCTATACCCAACCTTAACCACGACCCTCTAACCCTAATCTAATCTTAATCGGACCTTAATCTAACCCTAATCTAAATCTGACGACCTTTATTTTAAACGACAGCACTACGCTTTAATTTGCAATCTGAAAATCACAGCATTCAATCGCCCTATAATAATTCGAGGTTAGTCCATGTTTTTGTTTCAAATACAGTTTAATTTTCAAAAGAGTTATGGATAATATATATTAAATTTACGTCAAACTCAGTTCAATGTTTCAAACCTAGAGGCCTAAGGGGCGGTCCATTAGAAAAGTGATGGGGGGAAGCAAAAATAAAAATCGAGCAGGGGAAACAGAAAGAAAAAAAATTCGTGGACCAAAAAAGTTTAAAAAAAAAAATTCGTGCAGGAGACTTTTCAATAGGGAAAATTATAAGTAGAAATAAAAAAAAAATCGTGCAAGGGATTATATTTAATTAAAAAAATTATCGAAACAAGCAAAAATTAAAAAAAAATATTCGTACAAGTTGAAAAAGTCCCCCCCTCCCCCCATCACTTTTCTAATGGTCCACCCCTAACTGGCCAAACTAGGCGACAGTGATCACTCTATTTGTATATAAATTACATTAATCAACTACTGAACTATACGGACTACAAATTAACTTTTGACGACCACAACTAGTTATGCCTAACAGTGCACCCAACATCAGTTATCTTAAAGGAAATGGCAATATATTTTTTATTTTCTCATTTGAAAGAACTCTTAAGACTATATATTAATACTCTTTTACTGGGTTTTTTCTTATCTTGCTTACTTCAACCAATATTTTGATGGAAAGGAATGAAATGTCCGCCATCTTCAATTTTTGTAGGGGGGTGGGGGGAGGGGGGGCTTTGTAGATATGCATGTCACGTCACAACAGGTGCCACACAATATTTTATCTAGACAAATACTAATCATTTTGCACGCAAAATTATACTCTGTCTGCCCTTCGAAATATCAAGATCACTCAAAACCTTTAAAACATCTAGCAATCAATATTTGGTCAGCAACGAATACTTTTATATGGTTAATCCATGTTGTCACCAAAACTACCGTTAATGAGATAAAAAATTTATCCAAGATGGCGGACATCTCATTACTTCAAGTGAAAATATTTCAAGAACTAAGCAAGATATGAAAAATCGGTAAAAGAAGTTAATATATAGTTTCAAAAGTTTTTTCAAATGAGAAAATAAAAATTTATGTTGCCATTTTCCCTTTAACTACATAAGGCTGTTTTACAGTTATGCGTTTTTTATACATACGCGGTACATGACTACACGCACGGCAAATGGTTTAAATTATTCTGAAATTGTCCGATCGCCATTTCAAAAAACAGAATCCAGTATAATTTGCTTGCATATACTCTCCCCATTCGACAGATCGGAGACGTCCTATTTTTAGCTACAGTTCCTTTTTCCGTGCGGGCGTGTTCGTACCGCAAATGATATAATAAACGGCCATTCTAAACGCCTCGTTCCCTAAGAGACGCCACGGTCAATTCAACATTTTGTATAATAATATATATATATATATATACGAAATCTATATATATATATATATATATATATATATATATATATATATATATATATATATATATATATATATATATATATATATATATATATATATAT
>CACRXK020014897.1:0-12697 GCA_902702795.2 Paramuricea clavata
GGGAACTGAAAATGAGCAAAATGCCTTGATGAGATACCACCAGTATAAAGATGAGAGCAACCTACCAGTGAATATTTGTTCATCATGTGGGTTGGTGGTGAATCCAAAATGGCCATGGCTTGGAGCAAGCCCCGATGCCCTTATCTCTGATGAGATAGAAGAGTCTGTCTATGGAGCTGTGGAGGTGAAATGTCCTGCATCCAAAGCTGGAATCAGTGTTTTGGAAGCTTGCAGTGACAAAGCCTTTTGTTTGGAGATTGTTGATGGCAAACCTTCCCTCAAAAAGAAACACATCTACCATTACCAGTCACAGGGAGTTATGGCTATTTGCCAGTTAAAGTTTTTAGATTTTGTTGTCTATACAGTGAGTGATGTTTATGTTGAGAGGATCTATTTTAATGAAGAGGAATGGGAATGTACTCTGCCTCTACTAACTGAATTTTATTTTGAATATTTAATGGTTGTGACTATGAGTGATCATGCAGTAACTGAGTGATATAGCATAAGTATCACTTTCTAATAATTATTATTAATATACATGTATGTTGCAACACAATCCATGTTGCATCACTTGCATGAACCAATAATTTAATTAAATGTAACACATATTTTGTTCAATTGGTCTTTTATGTGTACTGAAAAGAGTACAAAAAGTATGTACAGTATAAATATATTAAATTGTCAGTGTATGACTTGCTTTAAACACATTTAACAAACTACTCCTCATGTTCTTGTATTAATGGTCTGCAAAACAAAGTAAGATATGAGCAAATTACCCATATCTTGTTTAAATCAGCAGCCATTGAGATAGGCAAAGCATGTTGAAGCATGCGAAAGCGCTTTATTCTCTGAATAGCACGTTCGACATGAATCCTATGTTTGGCAATCCTTCTGGTTTTTATTTCATCCTATTCTGAAAACTGTTTCTGCTCACCAAGGAAAGGGGGTATATTTAGGCCAACACCCAATGGAAGCATATCTGCAATTTCAAATCCTCTGTCTGCCATTACTGTATCACCTGGTTGAAGTAGTTTCAGGATGCCACAGTCATTTGTTAACTGCTTATCTGAAGTATTGCCAGCATAAAGTTCTGAAATAAAAGTTAAGTCCCCGCGGGGAGATATGCCAATCAAACCTTTACCAGTGTTATGGTTTTTATACGTTGAGAAGGTTGCACTTTGACTTCTTGGTTGTGAGGGCATTTCTATAAATAATTCTGTGCAATCGATAATCACCCTAGTATTGGGATAACTCTCCTTGAAGCTGGAAGGCATGGTTTCTCTAATAAAATTTTGTGAAGGCCAAATGGGAATGGATCTTAATCGTGTGTATAAAAAATCCAGCCATGTTATCCAAATTCTAGATACTTGGGATTTAGACAAGTTAAATCTATTTGCTAAATCCCTTTCCAATAACCCCAACCTGAGTCTTGTAAGACACAAGAACAGCTCGTCCTCTGGTGATAGCCTCCTCTTTGGCCCACACTTTTCATGTTTTGCAGTTTGGTTTGAGCTGTTTGACGATCCAGTATACTGTAACCTTTCACATGCTGGACACAGATAGTTATAGAAAGCTTTAAATGTACCATAATTGGAAAAACCGGTGTAGAACTCAAATTCAATATCATTGCTTTTAAATTGATCTATTGAAAAATCACATTGCTGAACCTTTTCCTTCAGCTCTGAAATTTCCTCTTCATATTCTTGGTTTTTCTGCTCAAGAGTCTCAACTACATGTTCAAGTTTTGAAATTTTATTTCTTGAAGATGTTAGCTGTTCTGCCTGTTCATTTATTATGCGTCTATCCTCATTTGGGTCTCTTCTATTTACACACTTTAATGTTGTTCTGGGCTTTGTTGGTGTAGGCAGCAAAACTTTTTGCACAACTGTTGGAACCTTGTGAAGACAAGTCTTCTTGCCACCCACAAAATGTTTTGAACAAACCCGGTGGAACTTGTTAGGTTTAAAGCTTGCTCGGCCAATCCAGTGTAACCATGTATTTCTCAGCTTCGTATCAGTTGGAATTTGATAAAATGATAGCTCAGGATTTTTTTTAGTATTGCTATCACATTTAGGAATACAACAAGTTGTTCCACCACCACCATTTTGCTTTTTCTTAGAACATGTAGTTTCTAGGTCTGCTGACAAATTTTTATCTGCCTCTATTGAAGTTCCTGGTTCATTATCCATAATATTTAATTTAACTTAAACCTATCCTAACAATTTTAAAATTAACTATCTAGAAATTTAATTTTTAGGACCTGCCTTAAACCTACTCTTTATTTTAAAATATTAATATATTTATATTCTAGTCCACTAAACTGCCTGCAGCTTTATATGAAAAAAATTAAACTAGAATGCCTTTAAATTTGTATTTAACTAAGCACAAAACTATGCAAATTTTAAACAGTTTTAACAAAGTTAAAAGAGGTAAATTTAATATATTTAAAATTAACTAGCTAGAACCTACTTGTTTATTTTGATAGGAAATGAACCGACCACAACAAAGGAAGCAGAAATTAATATTATAAACGGCAGAAACAGCGGTAAAATTATTTCTTTTTATGCTTTTCGCAACGTAACAGAGCTGGGGCGGAAAAAACCGGTTTAGGTTGGTTTTCTTTCGCGCCAAAACATTTTCAAGACTTTTTTAAAAGACTGCTTTTGGAGGCCATGCTTATCGAACGAACGAAAGACATCATGGGCCGAATTTGAGAGTTTCAAGAAGCGAAAAAATCGCGAGATAACGCTCGATCGTTGAGAAAATCGAGATATAAATCGAGCAACAACTCACACGTATTTGTAGTGAAAAATGGCGAGGAGTCCGATGTCTACCAAGCGTACTCACCTTAGAATGTAGACTTGAACCTTCCTCTCGGAGCGTATTTGCGAGGCCATTCTTCGCTCCTCGCCTGTTCAACACTAATTCTTTCGTCCGTTTTCGCTTCGATTTCGATATACTTCGTCCACAATATACTTCAATGTATTACAAACACATTACTTTTATTTAAACTATAATACTCTGGAAAAAATGTACTTTAATAAAGCAATTTCTCTCGCATGCAAAATGCTCGCTTCGCGGCGGCCATTTCGCGTGCAAGTGAAGCCTACCACATTTCCCATGATGCTTAGCTATAATGGGAATTGCCTATTCCGCCTGCAACATGTGTCGCAACGAAATTGCGAGACAAATAACATAGTGTAACATTCATTTTAGTGTTTGATTCTGCAGAGAGAAAAGCGTTAAATAAAATCAAAAGTAACGATTGCGGCAACGCTGCAAAGCATTTTAATTGCATTGCACAGTGTAACAAATCTCGTGCAACTAGTCTCGCAATGTTTATACACTGAATGCCTTCCTATTGGCTTTCGCCTGTCAATCTTGCACCAAACGTTATATAGTACTCGCGGTTTTTATACTATGATCATTGCAAGTTGCATTGGACATATTGCTTGGTGTAGCACCCTTAAAATTCAATCTCAAGTCGTCTTTCTTAACATTGCGAGGCAAATTGCTTAGTGTCAGCGAAATGAATGTTGAGCTCAGCAGGGATCGATCCATAGTTTCGAAGCATACGACAGCGCGTTGAGTCCAGTACACTATCTTGATTGTTGTTTTTTTACATGTACAAAAAGTATAGATAAAAACCAACAATTCAACCATTTTCGAATCACAAAATTACTTCTGCAGGACTTGAACCACAATGTTACATTACACAGCGTGTAGTCTATACCACTAGTTAAGATCACTTATTGGAAGCCTACAAGAACTTATTCACCTTGTTTTTTCCTCCAGCTTGTATAATTAAAATTAAACCATTTTATCGAATCACAAAATGGCCTCTGTAGGACTTGAACCAGAGCTTGCAACACAACGGGGAAGAGCGACACAACCACGCAAATGGAATTAATTAATTGGTTTATCCCATGTCGATTTTATCAAATGTTTGGTCAGTAAGTGTACGTGTTGGTTCCTGCAATTCGGTTTGACAGCATATGGGGTTATTGGCATATCACGTTTTATAGACATTTTATAATAAATAATATACATTTTATGCCACGCTGTTTTACGTTTAGTGCGTCACTCTTTACATTGCCGTTGGATCTTAGACTTACTAATATTTTCAATAATTTCATGCATGCTGAAAATATGGATCGTTTCAAATTAGAATCCTTTTTAAAATAATTTAGAACTGATTCACTAGTTTTCAACTGCGAGATGTTATTTGCGCCCCATATCTGAACTATGCCGCCTTAACGCCTTTCAAACCAAGACTGGGAAGCTCTTGAAAGAAAAGAAATTGAAAGGATTTACAAGTAAATGCATCCAACATTACTGTGTTTAAATTATTCCGATGTGTATTTTGTACTTTACAGTGTATGCACGCGTGGTCGCTTGTTTTCGAATACATGCGTAGTTTTTTTTAACTAATCCAGGCGTGATGCATAGTATGCATACAGTTAGAAAGGCAATTCTTCAATTCTTGTCAGGCCAATAGCTAGGCCCATTAACTCAGACTCAGTACATTATCGATATTTGATCAAATCAACTTGGGATATAACCAATTAATGTCATTTGCCTTTCGATTTGCGCGGTTGCGTCGCTCTTCAGGGCCAACTAAAGCCCGTTTTCCACTCACGTATTTCGCTGGCGAAAAATTTTGACAAAGAAATCATTTTTTTACATTCATTCGCCGCTGAAGAAATTTGTTCTCCTGCTACAGTTGCTTAAAATTTTCAACTTCTGTTTGACCTTTTGTTGACGGCGCGAAAGAACAACAAATGAACTTTTTCGGTGGCGAAATTTTTCGCCAGCAGCGGCGAAATACGTGAGTGGAAAACGGGCTTAATGGTCATAATAAAGCCATTTATTCCAGCGATAAGTCGCGGCTTTATTTGGCGTAAGAGGTCAATTTATTCGTATAATAAGCTCAGAGATAAAAGAAAAAGTACAAAATAATCTGTTATATACATAATGAAAATTGCCTGTTTATACGAGTTGTTCGTGACTCATTTAGTCTCCAGCTTATTTAGGCCGAGACGTATGATAACTCCAGCTAGATTGTGGACGACTCAAGTCATTGCTCTTTTTCATGCTTCAAATGTCGGGGCTTAACTCAAGCGTCGAATATTTTCAATGACTTCGAGTTAAGCCCCAGGCTCTTTTTCTCTTAAGTTAAGCCCAGCCGAGTTCCTAGGCCTCTTAGTTCGCCTATTGCGCGTTTCTGCATATTAATGAGGTGACGGCACCTGAGAGGCCTAGATTAAAATGTTTCAAGTGAGCCAAAAGTGGGGACAAAGTCGGTCCCCACTTGCTGTATTGAGATCAGTGGCTTGCGAAAATGGCGCCGTTCTCATGAGCGGGTAAAATGTTTATAGATTTGTATCAAATTGACTTTTATATTGCGACAAGTTGGATTAAAATTTTGTGGTTTTAATATATATTGAATAGAAGCAGTGGTACATAAATTAATATACTGAAAAGACAATGTAGTAAAGCGGATTTGATGCTAACAAAAAACAAGAAATCGGTGAGAAATATTTTTAATATAGAAGGTGAGAATTTATTTATCGATATCCTGGGATAACTCTGCTGTATAATAAATGTAGAATATTAACTAAATACATGGTAAATATAGTAATGATATTTATCAATGCACTATTGAAATGCATGTATTCACCTGTGTTAACTAGAACGTTTGAATATTTGCGAGCTTTGAGCAAAATGTTGTTAAGAATTTATAGATCAAAATATAGATCTGTTATGTACTTGCCAACAATTTTTATTTTATAATTTTTGTTTGATGTTTAGGAAATGTTTTACCTGTGGCAGAAAATTTAAATGGTGCCATACAGGCATATACAGGGACAGTTGTCAAGAAAATATATAATTAGACAAGGTCATATTTGAAGAATTTGGTGAAAGTGATATTTGTGAGTGACAAAGTTCAGGCAAAAGAGATATTGGACAACATGGATGTACATAATTTTGCTGTTCATTTATTTCGTCAAGTCAGGAACTGGCCGAACTGCAGTCTGCATAGTGTCATGTTTGTAATATTTTCAAACAAGATTCACCTGATCACCACCCAACAATGGCTTGTTGTTGGACTTCCGGGAATACCGGTATTCTAGTTTATATTCAAATGTTACTTGTTCGAACTACAGGGTGTCCCCAAAAACGAAAACTATTGAAATCACCAATAACAATTTAATTGTTTGAATTTGAATGCCTTAGCGCTCTGTTGGTTCCCACGAGTGCATAAATTATTGACATAAGTAAATTTTATGCATAAAGAAACTGTTTAAGATGCTGTTTTTAATTCCCAGGAGCAGAAAATCGCGCACTTTACCAGGAGATATTCCTAACTAAATTCTAATACATGCACCTTGTCAATATTTTACGCATTATTACGTCCAGCTGTTTGGTAGGGCATTCAAATTCAACAATAAGTGATTTCAATAGTTTTCGTTTTTTTGGGACACCCTTCTTATTAGTATATAAAAACTGAAGCAACAATTTCAACACGAACACTCCAGGCAGGCACTTGTGAACAGGAATAGAATAAAATTTGGAGGTTAATATTGTTAATTTAATACATAATAATTATTTAATGTATTTACAATTGTAATAAAATTATTATGAAATTTATTATTATTAAAATTATTATTGAATTTTTAATTTATTAAATTGTTGAATATGATATTATTACAGCTCCATTACGCAGAAATAATCCCCAAAGATTAAGCATCATCTTTTATTAGTTACTCTGCAGAGAAAGCATCTATTACAATTATTATTTTTTTTATATACATGTAAAATATCCAAAAACTTTCTCCATGACAGGTTGCAAATCACTTGAAGGTGAGAAAGGCCAATAAACCAATCCAAGCCCTCTTCAACAGATATCTCTTGTGATACATGTCACTGGAATATTGCTTAATTTTTATATTGCACTCAGTGATGGTTGCTTTTCCAGAAAAATGACTTTGTACACTTTACCATCAACCTGCATCAAATCACTATATAATCATAATAATATTAATACTCAATACAAGTACTCTTTATTGCTGTGGATATTGTTACTGCAATATTTGCCTTTTATGCTCAAATGAATCCACATCTCTATGAACAAAAGGGGCAAATTGTCCTGGCAGTGCACCATTTAACACCCGTATTCTGAAAGCTCACTCACACTCAGTAAGTGGGGGTTCAATCTGAGCTTGCCTTGAGTGTCAATGTTATTTTTGAACAGCTGGAGGGCTAGTGTCACCTCGTACTCAGTGACTACTTACTTTCCCTATTCCAAATCAGCATTGACACTCAAGAGAAGCTCAGATCGAACCTCCACTCATCGAGTGTGAGTGAGCTTTTAGAATACGGGCATAAATCTCTCTATTTAAATGCTATCTATAGTCCATCTAGTAGGAATCAAACCTGCGTTTCTGCGTTTCCGGTCCAGTGCTCTAACTAACTAAGCTACAAAGTCCAGGTGTCAAGCTCTAACCACACGTTCATGTATATATACAAAAGTAAGGGTGCAGCTGGTTGGATTCCTGCCAGAGGGCTTGTAGTTGCATTTTTCACAACTGCCCTTGGTCAGGACTCATAAATGTATAAACTTTACACTCAAAATATTTATCTACAAAACCTTTGAAGTTTCAACAGTTAGTTCTATCGGGTGAGATGCACTTAGTGAACTCAGTCAACAGATGATGATCAGGGTGCTACTAATAGTCAAAAAAATGTTACAATTTACTTTAAATTTACGTCATTCCTGAAAGAAGTTATTATAATACCTTATTATTTACATTGTACAACCATAATATCTTTAATACTCACGTTTATCTTTAAATATTCTGCATATTCTTCCGTGTTTATACAATTTTATAAATTCTGGAATTCCGCCATATTGGAAAATATTTACGGGATTTACCAAGCCCGCGAGCACCTGCTTTGCAGGCTAGAAAACGTTTTGTGCTAGTCCTCTTGCGCGCGTTTCGCTCGGTGACGTCACGGAAATCAAAAGCGTGCACAGAGGACTTGGGACTAGTCTGCTTTACCTCCTTCCTGAAAAGGCCCTGGGGACGAGGTTGACAGGGTGAAGGCTATTTCAGATACGGTAGAGCACCTAGTCCCCAGGCCTTTACCAGCGCGACCGCGAAATTGAATATGGCGCCAAGCTAAGGAGTGGAGTTTAAATGGAGTTTATATTCTATAATTTCTATTGTTATTTTTTGATCTTTTTATTCTTTTCGGTTGGTAGAACTTATATTCTGATATGCCAGGTATCTTACTCTTTACCTGATTAATCTGAAAAAAGATTTTATAACAGAATTTTTCTCAAACATAGTTTAAATTAATATCTATATGTTTCAGCGAATTATGCTTTAAAAGTAAAAAATAGATTGGCCAAGATAAGAAATTTTTGACACTATCAACTTCAATTTTGAAAATTGTAATAACAGCCTAGTTTATATTCCATAATCCACAGAGCTTGAAAATCCATGCGGAATGTACAAATTATTGACTTTTCGAGTGAAGTTCTGTTTGAATTTTTCAGGTACTAAGTTATATATAGTTATCTTGCTATCGTCTCTATCTAGCCTGGCACAGACCGTTCAAGATTGCAGATTGCACTGTTTAATTAGCACCAACACTAACAGTCATGGTGGCAGGGATGGATCCAGCATGATCTGGTAGAAGGGGGGGGGGTTGATCTGCCAGCTCTAATGCCGAGTTATGTTGGTCATGCATGCCACCCGCCCATCAACTTACAGGTCAAGTCTTGCTTGACTACTGTATTTGAATTGTAATTGTTGTTCACAGTTCGCTTCTTATCATGTTATCGATATCACTCAAATTACTGTATCTCATTTTGTCTCTAAAATATTTTTTTGCTTTATCATGAAAAATAGCACCCCCCCTGGCCAGGGCTAGGGAGGTGACCCCCCCAGTAAATCAATCCCAACATACAGTTGGGTTTATAGGGGGAGGGGAGGGGGGTTGACGGAGGTAAACACCCTTGGCCAACAGGGGAGTGTAAAAATTGAAAGGGGGGGGGTGCACTACAAATTGAATTTACCATACATCTGAGCATTTGAGATATTGTATATAATTAGTATTACAATTATATTGCCGCCTTGTAACCTTAGATATTTCATGTGGTATGCAGGGGCGGCGGAACAGGGGGGCTAGGGGGGCTAAAGCCCCCCCCCAGAAGTAAAAGTGGGGGGGCTTAGCCCCCCCAGAAAATTTGAAATTTTGGAAAAAATTTTGATAATTAGGGAAAAATTTAGGTTATTTTTTGAAAATTTAGGTATAAGGGGACAAATTTGCAATATTTTGTTTAAAAAAAGTGTATTTCCGAAAAAATTTTTTGATATAAGTCCGAAAAAATCTTTTTCGTCCCTTTTTTTGTATATTGTACCCCTAAAGTGGTACACTGACCGAAATGTTTTTGGCAGTGCCCGAAAAAAATTTAGCCCCCCCAGGATGAAATCTGTTCCGCCGCCGCTGGTGGTATGTGTAATTGGGGTTAGTATGCTAAGTATCTTACTCGTCAAGCAATGCCGGGTTCAGAGTCCTCACTTGTTCGCCTAGCAATCAACAATATACAATTTTAATTCCAAATTGTGTGCCAACATGCAAAATGGACTCTGCACAGGTTGTGCACTACCTTTTCATTTCATGCTGGGTGAACATTATCGTGATGATAGCAAAAAAAAAATATTCACAACTAATGTGTCCGATCCTCTTTTACTACTTTTGTAATTGTCTTGTTTCATGACCTAAATAAGCTAACACACTTAGTAGCTCATGCTTACCTTTCAACCGGCACATTAGCAATGGCCGGCCAATTTTTCTTTATAGTGGTGTCAGGTGTGCAAGTTATTCAATAGGGTACTAACCTTGTATACAGGGCATTATAGAATTAAAAAAATCTGGGCAGGATGTTACAAGGCCATCGGAAGTAAATCAATATTGGGGGACTCAAGAATATATCTGAATAAATTTTAATTGCTTTTGCACTTTTCTAGTTATTTTGTGTGTTTTGCTTATACAAATGGAAATTTTAGGGGGGGGGGCTCAAGCCCCCCACTTCTGACGGCCTTGTGTTACATGTGACATTGCCAGCTGCCATTTTCAATGCTGTAGATGGCAAATTTGTTTAAACAACATACACTGCAACAAATCATGATACAGACAAGCACATCCTGTATAAGAGGCTTGCTAAGATGTGTAACAAACATTCAACATCAAACAATTTAGTTATTGTCACATAAAAGAACACATAATAGAGTAAAACCTTATATGAATATCATATCTGTAAAGAATTCAGATATTCAAGTACTTCATCAAGACATAAAAGAACACATAGTGGAGACAAACTTTATAATCAATCTCATGTTTTTCATTAACCAGGGATGGATCCAGCATGATCTGGTAGGGGAGGGGGTTGCTCTACTAGCTCTGCATGGTGCCGAGTTGTGTCGGTCATGTGTGCCGCCCACCCATCAACCTGTTTCACTACTGCAAAGTCTTGCTTGACTACTGTATTTGAATTGTAATTGTTGTTCACAGTTCGCTTATCATCATGTTATTACTCAAATTACTGTATCTTATTGTGCCTCTAATAACTTTTTGCTTTATCATGAAAAATAACACACACCCTCTGGCCAGGGCTAGGGGGGTGCACCCCCCCAGTAAAGCCATCCCTGTCATTAACAGTAGGGTGTAATGGACCAAGCCATCCCCTTTAATTTGTTTCTTTAGTTGGGAGAGGAGTTCTAAGGCCCTTCATATTTTTTGAAGATTACATTACATAATACAATATTAATTTTACTCATTGCAAACAGTAAGTTACAAATGAGCTTTGTATTCCGTAGAATACAAAGTATTTAACTATTTCGGGGTAAAGTTAGATTTTAAGTTGTTTTTAATAAGTTAAAGCTGATCACATAATCAATCTATTTTTTGGGTCACTTAAGGATATACCCTGCAAAAATAGCACTTTCCTTTTATTTTACAACTTGAAATTCACATTCTATTAGACACTAGGGGCATATGGGGTACTCATTTTCCAGAATCTTAATTATGGGTAGGATGAAATCTCAGTGTTCCCCGTGAAGGGCCCCCTTGACCCAGGGCCATCCTTAGGGATTCTTCAGGGGGGTGTAAGGTCATTTCAAACGATTGAAGAACAGGGCCGCCGAGAGGTTGACGGGAGCTCAGACGAAATAATATTAATTAATTATTATTTATTATTAATTTATTTACAATAATTATTATTAATTTAATTAATTAATTAATTATTAATTTAATTTATTAATTAAATTAAATTAATTATTTAAATTAAAATTTCCAAACACTGCATAAAGGTTAGCCCAGGGACCTTCCTTGACAAGGCACACCCCCTGGGCCCCTGGCTCTTGCTAGGCACAGCCCTTAGGAGTTATGCCACTGAGGAGTGAACATCTGACCATTATTCCAGCCGGCTTGCTGTACTACTTTCTATTTACTTGAGCTAGATAAAATATCATAGTAGATAAAATATCATAGTAGAAGAGCTAATTCATTCAGCTTACTTGAGCTAGATAAAATATCATAGTAGAAGCTAATTCAATCATAAAATGTTGAGTTCATAAACCATGGTATGCAGGGCAAAGGTACTGAAACGTCTAGTGGCAAGGGTTGACCAGAGGGTGGGTACAATTGCATCTGACTGATTTCCCAATGAGTATGGAATACTCAGGATTACCAAGTTAATTGGTCTTGTGGAATTTTATGTGTATTATGTCTATAATACCAATGGAGAAAGTGCATTACCACTTGCAATCTACAGCATTGATTTATTTTTCACAATTCTGCAAACTATTAATGGCAGCTGGCAATGTCACATGTAACACAAGGCCGTCAGAAGTGGGGGGCTTGAGCCCCCCCCCCCTAAAATTTCCATTTGTATAAGCAAAACACACAAAATAACTAGAAAAGTGCAAAAGCAATTAAAATTTATTCAGATATATTCTTGAGTCCCCCCAATATTGATTTACTTCCGATGGCCTTGTAACATCCTGCCCAGATTTTTTTAATTCTATAATGCCCTGTATACAAGGTTAGTACCCTATTGAATAACTTGCACACCTGACACCACTATAAAGAAAAGTGGGCTGGCCATTGCTAATGTGCCGGTTGAAAGGTAAGCATGAGCTACTAAGTGTGTTAGCTTATTTAGGTCATGAAACAAGACAATTACAAAAGTAGTAAAAGAGGACACATTAGTTGTGAATATGTTTTTTTTTTGCTATCCTCACAATAATGTTCACCCAGCATGAAATGAAAAGGTAGTGCACAACCTGTGCAGAGTCCATTTTGCATGTTGGCACACAATTTGGCATTAAAATTGTATATTGTTGATTGCTAGGAGAACAGGTGAGGACTCTGAACCCGGCATTGCTTGACAAGTAAGATACTTCCCAATTACACATACCACATGAAATATCTAAGGTTACAAGGTGGCAATATATTTGTAATACTAATTATATACAATATCTCAAATGCTCAGATGTATGGTAAATTAAATTTGAAGTGCACCCCCCCCTTTAGATTTTTACACTCCCCTGTTGGCCAAGGGTGTGTACCTCTGTCAACTCCCCTCCCCTCCCCCTATAAACCCAACTGTATGTTGGGATGGATT
>CACRXK020014899.1:0-12694 GCA_902702795.2 Paramuricea clavata
AATATCCTCCCGAATTTAAAGATTAATATCTCCGTGAATTTTTAAGTGAAATACAACTGTAATATATCAAAGTCTAAGTTAGTCCTCCCTCTATTTGATGCAAGTTATTTCTCTTTAAAAGCTATACTTGTTTAGATGTTATTACGAATCAAACAGGAGCACTTTTTTTTGGGCCACCCGGTAGTGTACCAGTGGGTTATGCAAGATACGAAGGGATCGATCGATAACGCGCGGAAGCTGGACACGGATTAATGATGCGTCCGACTATCAATGAGGAGTCCGACTGTCTATGGAAAAAAAATTGCGTCGTCGCCAGCAAGGGTTCTAGAAGCAACAATAAAATACAAAAAGAGAGCATTTGGATAAGAAAAATTATTCAGGAAAGACAATGGAAAAGTAAATACCACTTATTGATAGAAGAGTTAAAGCTACCACGAATAATTTTTAAGCAATTTCGTATGTTGACGTCACAAGGCTTGATGCCCGCAAGGAATGCTGGTTTCGATGGTGACCATTTGAATTATTTAATTTTCCCGGGCGGTGACTACTAAAACCAGCATTCCTCGCGAGTATCAAGCCTTGTGACGTCATTATGCATAAGGTCTATACCACAGAATAAAGATCAGCAACAGAAGGGCCACTCAGCGGTGGAACTTGTCCTCGTTTTTTTATGCAAGATATGTAGTATACAGCCAGTACAGCGTGTTTACTGGCCAGGAAATGTCATTGACTGGCTAGGAAAATGGCGGCCAACATGCGTAATGCGACATGCGCGAGTGCCCATCTATATGGATCTTTATTCTATAGTACTAGCTAGCTTAAAATTCCAACAGAGAACTGGTCATGCAGATTGCTATTGTTTTATTTGTTTAATGAGAAGAAATGTATTAAGGCTTGAAGAGAAGCGCCGCTGTCTTAATGACATTTCAAAGTTTGACTCATTTCTTTGTAGAGTAGTTATTATAAGAAGAGCTATATTATCAGATGAATAGCTTTCTAGTAGTTATCATAAATATATATAGCTATAGCTATGCCGTAGGCATCTGAATTTTAATAGAATTTTAACAGTCCACTGCAATTAATTCCCACAAACGATGAAATGTCATTAAAGACCGCGGCGGATTCTTTTCAAGTCTTAATACACATCCTCTCATCGTAAGAATACTTAAACAATAACAATCTGCAGGATAAGCTTGTTGTTGGGATTTTACGTTTCTTTCGCATCTTTCTTCTCGTATTAGCCTGTATCTTTATGTAAATCGTCGAAACTTTCGATCTATAAGCCTGGATCTCGGTTATAGTTAGATAAATATCAGCCGGAATCGAAAGCTTTACGAAACAAATATTATAAACACACCTATCAATATATTAATAGTTGTATGTCATTTAATTGGATCACTTAATTTTCACCTTTTCTAATTTGAATGTATTTTATTCACAAAAATAACTGGCAAAAGTTCTCAGCGTCTATATTCTTCCTTCCATGGTTATATAGCTTTAAAATCCATGCATGAAATTTTGTGAAATTTGACAAAAACTCGACAACAAATAAATTACTGTCTCGTCCTTAATTCAACTTGTTCGCTTTGCAAATTTTTTATTTTAATTTTTTATGAATATTTAACTGATTCAAAAATGCGATTTAACACTGAAAAGTGCAAAGTGCTGACAATATCAAGAAAGCAACACCCAACGCGATTTCCATATCGCATATATGGTAATGAATTATCTCCTTGTCAAGTCGAGAAAGATCTTGGTATGCTCGTGACCAACAATTTGAAATGGGGACCACACATACTGAAGATGGTGGCGAAGGCAAATAAAATGCTTGGTATCCTCAAACGCTCATGCTTTGACATTAACCACACCCAGATCAGACGGACCTTATATCTAACGCTGGTTAAATCTCAACTTGTTTATGGAAGCGAGGTATGGTGCCCTCCTAACAACAGCCACTTATCAAAGAAAATCGAAGGAGTTCAAAGAAGAGCAACACTGTGGATACTAAAGAAGAAACGCGGAGAACTAAGTTACAAACAGCGCTTAATGCAACTTAATTTAATCCCGCTTGTATACGACAGAGAACAGAAGGACTTGATATTTTTCTATAAATGCATGTACGGTCTCACAGACTTTGACATATCGCAGTATGTTGAAGTTACAGCGGGAAGGACACGCGCGGCCACTTCTGGTCTTCTGAGAACACAAGCATGCAAAACAAGTACATTTCAAAGTTCGTATTGTGTTAGAATTGTTAAACTGTGGAACTATGTTTGTACGTCTGCTCCTTCGTATTGTTATGTCACTGTCTCCTCTTTTAAGTCATACTTGCGCAAGACTTACATCCACCTCACTAGTACTTCCTACACTCCTGACTTACCTAGTTCACACTCACTTATCACGACTCAATAAAAAATATCTAACATTTCTCTCTTTGTCTTTTCATTCTTTCTGCCTTTTCATTCTCTTAGTCTTTTCATTTAATCTTCCTTGTCTTTGTTTCTGTCTTTGTTTGTTGTCTAGTGGTGAGCACCCTGCATGGGACATAGTCTCGTTTGTGTTTCGCCACTTTTGGCACTTTCCTCGTCTTCTTGTACAATGTAATTGTCCGTTTAAGTTATGTAAATATTCAGTTTTTTATGTGCCAAATTAAAGTTGTTAAATTAAAATTAAATTAATCTGCTCTTGAAACCATTCTTTCCATTCAAGGTATAAATAATAATATTCAAAAATTGAATATTTCCATATAGACAAATATCAGCAATATGGGTATCTCACTTTACAGATCCAGTTGTTGAAGGATTTTTGACTTTTTTTGTGATAACTGCAGGGTTGTTCTACTGTTCAACACCCACCCCTTCCTCAAAAGCATCGCGCTTTAAGAGCAGAAAGCTTGAAAGCCCTTCGAACTGAAATCGAAACTTCAAGATATATGATATCCTCTATAATTTACACTCGAGATTTTCATCTATCAAGATCTTTTTGTAATACTCCCAAATCCGAGGGCGGGAGGGGGGATGACAAAAATGATGATGCCCATAGTTAGAGTGCAACAACTTGGAACAAGAAATATACAAGTACGAAAATTTCTGGGAGTGATGCTAAGATAACAGATAATCGCGGATTTCTCAGTCAGTTCATCAACTGAATAAACCGTCCAATGTATACGCCTCAAAGAACACAATTAAACACTCCGCATATTTTCCATAATATATTTCTAAATTATTTTTATTTCAATACTTAATGGCACTTTACATGCACATATAATAAAATAATTAAAAAAAGAAATACAAAAAGCGTCTGGTATGGCGTAAAACGATTAAAAAGTGTAATTAGAATCTTAATGAATTAACAGCATCAACTGTTGCTGTGTTGGAGTTAAGTACGACTCAAATCAAGAACCCTTTAACGGCGTTCAGAAATACGAGGTGCATTTGGAGGCGAATCACGTTGAGCAGGGTGGAATGAATGCAACAACTGGGAATATATTTATTGAAACCTGTTGTATCTTGAAGGAAAATGTACACGTCGTTGTCAAATTTCCATCCACCTCGAGTGTAGCTCTCTATGTCATTGCAATCGTGGTCAACGTAACTCTTGTTTTTACTACTTTATTTCTCAATGGTGTCACGGTGGCAACAATCTGGAACTCTCGTACATTGAAAGAAAGAGTTTCCAACAATATAATCTTGACTCAGTCAGCAATTGACATTGCAACTGGATTAATCGTCACTCCATTGTCGGCTATGCATTTGGTGGGTAATATTGTCGGGAACACATCTTGTACTACAACTTATATTGGTAAAAAGATAGGGCATCTTTTGTACATTTATTCAATGACGACAATGTCTTCGATGACGTTTGAAAGGTATATGGGTGTCCTATACATCCTTTCGTTCACCGTGTTCAAGTAACCAAATCAAAAACGTTGAAATACATTATTTCTGTTTGCTCTATACAAACATTGGTGTATATTGTCACCTTCTTGAATGGAGTACAAATAACTCGGCCATTCTTTGTAACAATCATGCTTCTATTTCTTGCATTCACTGCAATGGCATTTACAAGAATTTTCTGTTTTCGTATCAAGAACAGCAGATCTCCTCTTGCAAAACAGGTCGTCAACGTCGCAGAGAGAACTAATGCAAGCACAAAAACACGATTACTTACAGAACTCAAAATAGCCAAGTCATGTTTCCTTATTGTAGTTTCTAGTCTTGTGTGTTCCCTGCCTTCACTTATTCTGAATGGTTTCTTTAACTTGGAAACAAAACTTCCTTGCATACACACTTAGGAAATGGTCGTATCTTTTAAATTTGTTCAATTCAACTGCTAACTCTCTCATTTTTTTCTGGCGTAACAAGGCACTGAGAACTGAGGGGATGAATCGCATCAAGATCATCAGGGACTCACTCAGTAGGATATGCGCAGATGTGCAGCATGCGGAAAACAATTAATTGTATAATATATATATGATTCTTAAGGAAGTAAATATATATGTATATATAGGAGAATATGCATTCTCGAGTGAGATAATTGTTTTTTTAATTCTTCAAAAGACAGCAGCAAATATGGTATAATAATAATAATAATAATAACACTTTATTTATTGAGGATAAACAGATAAAGTTACAACTTTTTTCCAATCTGGTCCTCCTAAACTCTATATACACAACAACAATAACATTAAACATAACTATATTCAGTACTTCCTATAGGAGTATGAACAAATGAAATCTTATAGTATAGACAAAGGTTCAACATTGTACATGTATTTTTTACAATTTGTAAATAGCTGTATGTAAGTGCTTAGTCTGAAATAAAGAGTTGTTGAAGTGTGTGTGGATCTAAGAAGCTTGTCTGCAGTTGTTTACGAACAAGTTTGAAAAATGTAAAAGTTCCGTAGCGAATCAGAAAACTCATGCTGTATATTCAATATAGCATGGGTAGCAGGCGGTATTCGCCGGCACGAGAGAACGGGAAGCTAGAAATACCGCCTGCCCAAAAACTACACATTCTGAGTTTTAAAACAATTAACGAAAGAAAAGGGTAATATTTAATTAGGTTTAATTTTCGCATTTCTTGCGAGATAACTGACTTGTAACACCCCCCTCCCCCCCCCGCCCCCACAACTTCCGATATTTTCAGGTAAAATTTTCGTGTTAAAGTTCTTTGTGTTAAATGATAACCATTTTTGTAAAATATACAGTCAATTTACATCCAATTTGTTTGCGAATTTGCTTTAGAAAACGTCAGAATTGCAGTCCTTGAGGTTCAAAAATGGAACAATTTTCTGGGGGAGGACCTCCAAACCTTTTCTCCCTGAAACTTAGTATGACAGTGCAAGTTAATCACAAAAAGGCTAGTGCATTTTTTAAGGATTCTTCAGTGGTGAGGCAAAACTGCCAAAGGGCCCATTTTCCTTGTTCTCCCCCCAGGATAGTTTGCGATCGCCCAAGGTGTGAGTCGAGAACAGGCGGCTCGAGTTAGCTAGGGATGTCTGGGGCATGTCCTCAGGAAATTTTTTTAATTTGGGTCTCTGAAATAGCATTTCCTACATTCTGAGAACACGTTTTAAAAAAAATCTCAGCTTCTCCAAACAAAGTTTTAATGGTAAAATTCGATAAATTGCATGCTAAACATCTAAACACAACATAAGTTTAAAGCCCCATTTACACAACGCTCAATTTTTGGTACCGTACGACTTTTTGGTTCTTGGACTACCTAAATAGGTAGTCGAAGAAAAAAAAAAGTGGTACGGGTACCAATTTTATCCGTGCCGTACCAAAAATTGAGCGTAGTGCAAACGGGACTTAAGTATGCTCACCAACAAGTTTTGCTTTTTAAACTTCTTTTCAATGTTAATTTAAACTCATTTACTCAATACTTGTCATAGGGCCCTCGCTTTGGGGCAATAGGTCATTTGTTTTCTTCAGTGGTGGGGCAGAGGAAGGTATCCGATGGGGCAAATGCTCCACCAGTCCATGCTATTAAAAAATGCCTTGCAAAAAGCTTTATTATAATTATTACACTTTAGGTAAAAATTCATTAAAAATTGAAATTTCAGGTAAAATCCACTGACCACCCCCCCAACTTCAGATGCAGCTGATACATCGCTGTACACTGACGTGTACAATAGTAGAAAAACTCGAAAAAATTTCCATAATGGCCGAAAAAAGACAAATTTTTTAGCCTTATCCTAAGCACGCTGTTGCTATGGTAACGGACTGTCAGCACAAAAGTAGCACATTGCAATGTTCAGGAGAGCATTGTCAATCTGTCCAATAAATTTCGTCTTCATATTATGTAAAGTGTAGAAACAGGCGTTTTCTGGATACTATAGTAGGGGTTTCCACAAGTTGCTCGGCAACTTTTTGGCAACTTTTCGTTTTATGAGCAACTTTTGTTTTAAACGGCAACTTTTGTAACTTCGAGCAACTTTTCGTGAATTTGACAACTTTGTAACTTTGTTTAGCGATTTTGAGTTTACTTTCATTTTGTGTAGAAATATGGCAGGCCACATTAGGATAATAATAAACAATTTTAGCCCTCCAAATCCATTCAATCTCAATATCTATTTATCCGTATTTAATACTCGGTAATTTTAGCAGCTGGGGAATTAATTTTTGGTTTCTAAAAATTGAAAATGACCGACAGCTCAAGCACAGAAGTTCAAGGGAAAAAGCTCAGTGACATTTTAACTTGTGTAAAGAACATATCCTAATAACACTATTTAGTATTTTTGCACAGGTGAATATAACAAATCGTGCAAGTTGATTGGTCAAATTTGACCTATTATGCTGTTATATATTCACTTACAGATGAATATGACAAAATCGAAATTTGCAAAATGGCGCGCGGCTAGTCGTTTTGTGGAAGTTACTGATAAAGAAATAAGCGAAATCAAAGTAAATTCAGTGCCAAAAAGACCCAAAAGATTAATTTGTGTAAAAATACTAAAACTATTGTTCGCCTCAGGTTCGGTGATTATCGGGGAATATTCACCTCGACTTCTTTCCGGCGAATATTGCCCGATAATCACTTCGCTTTCGGCGAATAATTGTTAAATATTTACGCAAAAGTTGGTATTTGACATTATCATAATTGTTTTAACATTACGCCAGATTTTTTATTCGATTACATAGGACTATAATATATAATATATGTTTTTTATATAATTTAATATTGTAAATATGTAGCGAATATAGATACCGATCGTTCCCCGGATATATAGGTACCGATCGATCCGGATTTTTAGGGGGCCGTTTCATTATATATGCAATAATTACTATGCAAGGGGACATCAAGGGGGCCGCTTCATTATATATGCAGGTAATTAAGGGAGCCGCATCATTATATATGCAGGTAATTAAGGGGCGGCCACACAAATGAGCGTGCGTAGTGACGTCACTCATTAGCATACGTCATAATGTTATGCAATAGCGTCACGCGGGCATGAGAAATATTTAGCCATTCTTATGATAACTACCAGAAGGAAGTGAGTCAAACGTAAAATTGAAATGTCAGTCAAAGACCGCGGTGCTTCCTTTCAAGTCTTAATACCTCTCATCGTAAGAACACTTGTTATTAAAACAAGTGTCAAGTTGCACCTTTCTTCTCTGAAGTTTTCAAATAAACAGACGTGCAGAAATACATAAACTAAAACAGCAGGTGAAACTAAAACGCCAGTTCAACTTTGAACAACCGGTTCCATCTAGAAAATCTGCAATTATCCCCGAGCCGGCGGCGCGAAGCGCCGTGCGAGGGTACTAATTCCCCCCGGCTATTTACACCCGGGGAAACGAAAGCATTAGCCAAGTCTAAAGTTCATCAAATATCGCGGGCGTGGGTGACCAACGTGGGTGGTCATCCTCACTGATCTCAAAAATATGGCGGACTGTCATGGATAGCGAACATTGATTGGTCAAATTTAAAATTTGTTGTTGTATGACAAATGACGACTTCAACTGACAGATACTTCATGAAAATAATTTGCTTTTTACACTACAGTATTTTGTACGTTTGCAAAAAACTTTGACAGCTTTCAAAGCAATTTGTTCTATAAAAAGTTTAATAAAACAATTACGGTATCAAATACCAATTGAAAAGATATGGACTACTGTATGGAGCCAAATGAAGAGCGGCAAGGAAACGACAAGAAAGCCGAACGTCTAGCGAAAAGGAGGGAGCTAGCGAAGACGACAACGTTTGCTCGAGGAGACTGCTGAGGAAAGAGAAGCTCGCCTGGGAAAGCGTAGAGAAGCATGGAAAAAAGACTGCTGAAGCGAAAGGTAAGCAAAGGCTTGTCTTCACAACGCTATGTACCAATGATACTGTAGCTATATATACAAGTTGAAGTATGATATTCGACCCTCTATATTCGACTATTTCTTCACAATTTTCCAATAAAGAGTTTGTCATGACACGCTCAAGTCAGTATAACCAGACTGTATTTTATTTATATCAGTTATCACAGCCACAGGCAATTTTATGCTGTCAAATACCGTCGGTTGCAACTAAGGGTGAACAGTTGCAGATAAAACATTCTCTATTCTCATTAAAAAGCCTGTAAAAGTTTCCAGTAGGTCTCTAGCCCAACACGTTCAGACCACACAAAGTTTTGTCACTTATTATTGTACACATGGGAAACAACAATTAAGTGTTGTTGTTCTTGACAAACATTGAAGATTCTAATCACGCGAATGTTTTTATGAGCAACTGTTCATCGTTAGTTGCAAGCGACGCTACAAACATTTTTCCGACTGTGACCGAATGTGCAACGATATATTTTTCAAAGTTGTTATCAATTCCTAAAATTTGTTTATAGTAAAACGGCCTGCTCAGCACTCACTACTCACGATGATTTCATTTAGAAATGCAGTTACCAGGAAAGGAACTGATTCTAAAATATGTAAATTTAAAAGCATTGGCTAACAGAATAAAGCGATGTGAAGGTACAAACTTTTATAGTTGCTATTTGTTATAAAATCCTATAAATAAACAGATTCAACAATAATTTTGCCTCGAATTTGCATATTCTATGCCGCATGTTTATATTTTATTTTTATAGTATAAAAATAAAATTGTAATACTATGAAATAAAATACATTTCTGTTTATTGACCAGTACTTATTTAATGTCTTCTTCATCCAGTGGTCAGAGTAAATTTCTACTTCTAGCAAGTAAATATTTGACAAGCAGTCTGGAATAAGCACAGGAATAAGCACAATAAGCCATTTTATAGTAGCAATATGAAAAGTTTTTTCTTTTTCCATGACTTTTAATGCATCAGCCAAATCCAAGTGTGCCCATCCCCCTCGCCCAGCCATTTTCCTGTAAAGCACATCCCGGGGGTTGGGTATTTCCACTCGAACCTTAGCCCCGGCGGGGCATTTGAAATTAATAATTTCGATTCTTGCACTTCACTTGGTGGAATTAATATTAGAATGTTAGGGTTTGTAATCCAAGTGAGAATATATACATGTATATATTTTGTAATCCAAGTGAGAATATTTTGTAATCCAAGTGAGAATATACAAATGTATAGTACATGTATATATTTTGTGTATATATTTTGTAATCCAAATGAGAATAGTTTGTAATCCAAGTGAGAATATACAAATGTATATATTCTCACTTGGATTACAAACCCTAACATTCTAATATTAATTCCACCAAGTGAAGTGCAAGAATCCAAATTATTGAAGTCCATCTTATCACAACCCGCACACCCGATAACCTAAATATACATGAACTTACGGTTCAAGCTCAACAGCTGGCCTCTGTAGCTCAGTTGGTTAGAGCGCTGCACCGGAATCGCAGGGCCGTAGGTTCAATTCCTACCAGAGGACCTTGTGCTGCATTTTTCGCAGTCGTTCCTGGGTAGGTCTTAAAATGTATATATTCTCACTTGGATTACAAACCCTAACATTCTAATATTAATTCCACCAAGTGAAGTGCAAGAATCTAAATTATTGAAGTCCACCTTATCACAACCCGCACACCCGATTACCTAAATATACATGAACTTACGGTTAAAGCTCAACAGCTGGCCTCTGTAGCTCAGTTGGTTAGAGCGCTGCACCGGAATTGCAGGGCCGTAGGTTCAATTCCTACCAGAGGACCTTGTGCTGCATTTTTCGCAGTCGTTCCTTGTTAGGTCTTAAAATGTATATATTCTCACTTGGATTACAAACCCTAACATTCTAATATTAATTCCACCAAGTGAAGTGCAAGAATCCAAATCATTGAAATCCACCTTATCACAACCCGCACACCCGATTACCTATATATACATGAACTTACGGTTACAGCTTAACAGCTGGCCTCTGTAGCTCAGTTGGTTAGAGCGCTGCACCGGAATCGCAGGGCCGTAGGTTCAATTCCTACCAGATGACCTTGTGCTGCATTTTTCGCAGTCGTTCCTGGTTAGGTCTTAAAATGTATATATTCTCACTTGGATTACAAACCCTAACATTCTAATATTAATTCCAACAAGTGAAGTGCAAGAATCCAAATTATTGAAGTCCACCTTATCACAACCCACACACCCGATTACCTAAATATACATGAACTTACGGTTACAGCTCAACAGCTGGCCTCTGTAGCTCAGTTGGTTAGAGCGCTGCACCGGAATCGCAGGGCCGTAGGTTCAATTCCTACCAGATGACCTTGTGCTGCATTTTTTGCAGTCGTTCCTGGTTAGGTCTTAAAATGTATATATTCTCACTTGGATTACAAACCCTAACATTCTAATATTAAGTCCACCAAGTGAAGTGCAAGAATCCAAATTATTGAAGTCCACCTTATCATAACCCGCACACCCGATTACTTAAATATACATGAATTTACGGTTAAAGCTCAACAGCTGGCCTCTGTAGCTCAGTTGGTTAGAGCGCTGCACCGGAATCACAGAGCCGTAGGTTCACTTCCTTCCATAGGACCTTGTGCTGCATTTTTCGCAGTCGTTCCTGGTTAGGTCTTAAAATGTATATAATTCTCACTTGGATTACAAACCCTAACATTCTAACATTTGAAATTAAGGATTTGGAGGTTTTGCGATCACTGATAACTTGATAATAATATAAAACAAAATACTTCTATCTGCAACTTTTACTATCACTGATAACTTGATAATAATTTAAACCAGTCAAGTTGTAGTTTAAATAGAGAATAATACATGGGTGCACGAAATACCAGATTTATTTCGAGTGTTGAACATGAGTGCGGAGCGAACAAGTGAGCGCAGCGAACGAGTGAGATGTCATGTTCAACACGAAAAATAAATCTGGTATTTCCAACCACCCATGTATTTTTCTGTTTATTATATAAAGGACAGTCTTAAATGAAAAGCGATAATTGAAAAGGCGATAATTTTCACATGTGAGATTATCATGAATAATTTCACATGTGAGATTATCATTTTTATCAGTGCTCGAAATCTCTGTAAAACACTATACTTTATATGTTTGTGTGATGTTACTCTGAGTGTATATCCACACCGGGCAGGCTTGAAAAATATGCCTGGCCACGGCGGGATTCGAACCTACGACCTTTGGAATACTAGCCCAACATTCATAAATTTGAACCATGAACAACAGCAAAATGCTCTATAGTATGATGCACAATATTTTGGGAGGTGAAATACACGAACAATAAATCAGAGAGGGTTTGCTTGGAACTCACTGGGGAGGGGGGGTGCAACACCCCTGATAATTGCTCGTGAGGAATTTCAGGTAGATTTCCAGTGCACTTTTAGGTAAATTTAAGTAGATTTGCAGAAGATTTTCAGGGGAATTCAGGTAATTCTCAGGACATGAGAAAGTGAATTTGGAAAACAACTGTATTTTCGGAAAAATTATTATATGTCCTGAAAATTTTTTGTACATCTGGAAACGTTTTGGTAACCCCCCCCCCCCCTCTATCTAACCACACACACCCCCTGCGACGAAGTGCTCGCAACGGCACTGAGTATATATCTTTTGAAAACAGGCGAGGGGTTATTGCATGCATGTATTTCTAGTAAATATTTTAATACTGGTTGATTAGTCACCGTGTTTAAAGATGTTTTTAATAATAAAATAATAATAATAAAATAATAAAAACTTGCTGAGCACGCGCAGTTGATCATTTTTCGCCCGGTTGCCTGAAAAAAAGTGGGTACATGATAACGTAATCTTCCGCAGTGTTTACAACGGTTCGTTACGTCTCTGTATGTCTTATCTACTCTGTGGTAATAGCATGGTTTCGAGTGCAATTTGGATATAACATGCACGAGTGAGTTTTTAAAAGACCTCAAAATAGCACGAGTCAGAAGGACGAGTGCTATTTGAGGTCTTTGAAAAACTCACGAGTGCATGCCATGTTTATCCAAATTTCACGAGAAACCATGCTATTACTTTAATTAATATTGTTTGTTTTGTTTTGAAGCAATCTGTGACCGTTACTTCTTTAAACTAAATTGCTTTAAACTGATTGGCTGATTTAATCATCACAATGTTTTCCCACCAATCAGATCAGTTTGTTACATATTTATGCACTGTGATTACAAAAAATTGCACTGTGATTACAAAAAAATGCACTGTGATTACAGAAAATTGCACTGTGATTACAGAAAATTGCACTGCTGTTTGGGATTAACTGCACTGAAATCAACCAATCACAGTCGAGTAATATCTTTATGTATATTATTATA
>CACRXK020014900.1:0-12693 GCA_902702795.2 Paramuricea clavata
GATCATGCTGAAAAATTTCAATAACAACCGAAACAACCGAAATATTTCAATATTTACAGATATAAGCTATCACTCTATCACTTACTTCCCATCATCCCCTGCACGCATAAACTAAAAGCTGGAATTACCTATTATTATATAGAACTTCTCAAATTTGCTGGCTGGCAATAATAACTATCTAATATTTATAATGGATATACATCGTCCGCCTAGATTTCAGGCTGTTATTTCACGTGCACCCTAGCGAATTTGGGAAGTATCTATTTTTGAATGGGATCGTATATCGTGATGTCGTAATTAAATCACAGCGGAGTTCAAGCCATGAATGCCTCTAAATTTTAGGCATTCATGGCTTGATGCGCTATTTTTTAGTGAGGTCCGGTCACGAGATCACACACACTGCCGTGAATTATTGAAACATGATCTCCGGTTGCCTGATAATTTCCGCTGATAGTATGCATTGACCTAAACTGCAGCAGTGATTCTCACGGTTATTATATTGACCTGTGTTGTAGTTCAGAGAAATTCGGTTACAAAGAAGGTGAGTTTTATGCACTATTAAGAGAATTAATTGTCAGAAAAACCATAAACCATGAACTCAAATATTTCTTTAATATATAATTGTGTAATTTTACGATTGTGTAATTTTGTTTGTCAATTGTCAAAGGTTGCCAATTGTCAAAGGTTGCCGTCATTCGGTACATGATTTTGGCTTGCTTTAGATGAAATGCCAGATGTCATGAAATCAGTATATTTAGAATATATGTAAAAGCTCTGCACGACAATAAATGAATTATAAATGAGGGTAACAACAGGTAAACTGAGTCAACTGACCATTGTATACACTGCACGCACAATGACCTTTCTTGATCTTGTAATTGTATGTATTAAATATATATTGAATATATTGTAACCTATATATATATAGTATAAAAGCTTACAAAACAGCTACACAGTTTCTTTCGAAGTTTGTAAATCAGGAATAGTAAGTTGATTAAGTTCTACCAGTTATGATTTATAGGCTCTGTGGTTTATGGTATACGGGTAGTTCGGATTCGACTGTCTGTCTGTCTCAATTAATACAAGTTATCAATGTCAGTCAACTATGTACACAAAACTAAATATTCAAAATGTTCATGTGTATCGCGACCTAACCGTGCAAACCGGTATATATAGACTAATTTAAGCACAAAAGTTTCAATTCTGTATGGGGACCTTTTTTGGACGGATTTTTTTCAGTCAATAACTACAAATCTGATCATAACTTTATTTACAGTGCAATAATTATCCTGTCACACAGCTGTTACTGTGTTAGCTGTTACCGCCAGCCGCGTATGAATCAATGGCGCATAATGCTACAGGCTCTTTCGAACTTGTGTCGTACTTTTGCCGCTCCAAATTCATAGGCGTATGGGGCGGGGGGGGGGGCACGGGGGCCCCCCCCAATTTTTACGGTCGGGCAAAAATCAATGCGAAATTCGGGCAAAACACTAAAATTTCGAAAAATTTTTGATATGTCCTGAAAAAATGTTTGTATCTTTGCGAAAATTACGTGATGTTAGGAAAAATTTTCTGATATGTCCGGAACATTTTGTAGAATGTTTGTAGATATGTCGGGAAAATTTTTTGGGGTATGTCCGGAAAAATTTTTTGGTTACCCCTCCCCCCGCTCGCCAACAATTTTGGGGAGAAATATTAGTGTTCAGTTTGCCCGTTTGGGCAAACTATACTGTGCCCCCCAAACAAGATTAGGCCCATACGCCCATGCCAAATTCCGCCGTACACTTAATGCGATTAACTGGATCAAGTCATACTTAAGTGGGAGAACCTCAACCGTATATATCAATGGTGCTTTTTCTAACCCGATCGAGATGATTTGTGGGGTGCCACAGGGAAGTTGTCTTGGCCCACTACTCTTCAGTTTGTTTGTTAATGATTTACCAACAGTCTTAACTACAGCTGATATCACCTTGTACGCCGATGATAGCACTCCATTCCAATCTGGACACAACGCCAGACTCATATCAGATAACCTTCAACATGACTTATCTAAAGTTGAAGTATGGGTCTCGAAGAATCGTCTCGTTCTTAATGCTGATAAAACAAATATTATCCTTATTGGAAGTCGGCAGAAGGTTAAAACAGCTCCATCGCTTAACTTATCCATTAAAGATAAAATCATTGAACAACGTCCATGTGTAAAACTCCTTGGCGTCCAGGTTGATGAGAACATAAGTTGGAAGCAGCGTTGTGAAGATATACTTAAAATTGTTCTAAAGCTCTTGGCTTACTGTTCAGGTTCAGCAGATATATTCCATCGCTGAGGCACTCATACTGTCAAAATTGAACTATTGTTGTACAGTTTGGGGATCTGCACAAAATCAAGAGTCGATTAATAATTTACAAAAACTTAGAACAAGGCCGCCAGATTGTGCCTTAACAGCCTAGGATATAAGGTTGATGAAATATCTAGGGAAAATCTCCATGATTAAATATAGGTTGGTTAACAGTGAGACAAAGGATTCATGTCAGAACCTTAATGGCATTGCATAATGTACTTTATTCTGGTGAACCAAATGCAATTTACGTGAATCTTAAACCACTTGAAACTACGCATGAACACAACACAAGATTCTCGTCGAGGTGTCAAAGTGATAATATGTTATTAGAGAAACCTATGTTAAAGAAGAAAACATTTTTAGCTCGGGCTTTTAGAACTAGAGCTATCGATCTATGGAACAATTTAGACTGTGCTATTAAGCTTATATCTTCGAAATCCATGTTCAAATCTGCTGTTCTTAAACAGCTAGACTGGTTTATATAATTACATAATTGACTATTTGGACTTTTACTGGTACTTTAGTAATTTTCACTAATACCTAGATTTATATAGACTTTTTATCTTGTAGTGTAATTCTATATTTAAGACCTCGTGTAAACTAGCGTTAGTTTAACTTAATAGAGGCCATAATTTACGAAATTAGGAAACGGTCGGCACTTCCAAAACCAATAACTATTTTTTTGAAGCGAAGCTTTAAATATAGTGCATCAATGCTGTGGAATAGTCTTCCATTAGCTACAAAAAGAGCGACTTCGCTCAGTCAGTTTAAGCGTAGCATTGCGGAACTGTCCTTTTAGAACCATGTTGACTTAATTATAGTTAACTCTCTTTACTTACTTTATTTTTCTTTGTTGTTGGGGGAGGAGGGGAGGTTGAGGGTTCATATAATATTCTATATATTTTACTGTTTTATATATCACGCCCCTCCTGTAAATCAGCTTTCAGTTGTGCGAGGCTAGCGTGTTTTCATTTTAAATAAAATGGATCGAGCTAACAGGGGTTCTTTTTATAAATAAATAAAATAAATAAATTCATATACACTCTTCTGTCGTACCTAATTCCCAATTATGTTCAACACATGAAAAGTACGTCGTCTCATTATATTAAGTTATATGATTTGTATCTTCATTTGTAAACATCGTGGGAGTTCGTTGTTAAAGGGTAAAAATTGGTTTTAAGCGACCAACGACGATAATTGCCTCTGCTAATTCCATACATTAGGCCATTTCCAAAATACATGTATGGTTAAGTAAGCCTGTAAAATGGGGGTTGGGGGCATGCCCCCCCAGAACATTTTTTAATATGTTTCTTGCAAATTCTTTCAAAAACAGAAAAGCCTAGCCTGCTCGCAGTCCGAAATTTCGTTGAAAGGAAAACGCCAGTAAGCTAGTGTCTAAAAAAAATGTCCGTAAATTTATCACATCTAGCCGAAATCAAATCTTGTCAAAATTGAAATGCCCTGGCCTGGGAACGAGCTGCCCAGAAACAATCACCGGGGCCGGATAAGATAAGTATGGGTGTCATCGAGGTTGTTGTTCAGTGAAACATTTAATAGGTTTAATATTTTCAGGGCATTTTCGCATGATCATTTAAGGACAGTCCACGTGCACACTTGCTGATTTTGCTATCCGACGAGGAAAACTACTTATAGGATTATATTGTGATAAGACATTTCTTCAAGTTAAAAAAAAGTTAAAGAATATCAATATTCGTGGTAATTATACACGTGGCTTAGTGATGTATTGTACTAGCGCTGGCGCGCTGTAGGCTGCAGGGTATCATTGGTTTTGGCAGGGCAATTCTGCCAGACATCCCCCTAATTAAAAGTGGCTAGTTTCGCCCCTGACGCCTAATTCAAGCAAAATTTTAAAGGATTGGTGCCACACCACGGTATTGCAAAATCCTGCTGGCGGCGTTTTTATGGGCATTTTTATTTATCAATATATTTATACCATCCTTTGAGAATCCTTGCTTCTTTTATCTAATTTTTATCGTTATTTTTTTGTCTTTGGGTAACTAGATAAAAACAACAAAATTTGGGGTGGTCGGGACAAAACAATCCCGTGGAAAAAGGTGTGACCCCTCAGTCGAGAAAAATAATCCATACCTGAGATAAGAATGCGTTCAGCACGCTCGCTGGTCTCAATAAAAAATGGTCATAATTTTGCAGGAACGATTCTTTAACAGCATTTTGTAGGAATAAATTGTTTTCAGATAGCTTACGGCTGCTAGCTGCTGTCGATAATAACATTAATGGAACAATGATATTGCTCTTTAGACCGGCTAACAATTAAGAGCAGACACAGATCGGCAGCTTTTTTTGTGGGAGAATTGGACCCTTCATGGCCTTATATTTCATCCTGCGGGACGCGGCCGCCAGAAGAGTAGCAACCCCCTCTGACCATATTATTAACCAGTTCCTATAACTCGAGATATTTACATTGAATGCGTCTATGCATGAGGGTGACTATGAGAGCACTTGAACCCCAAATCGCTATAGTCGCAATAAAATTGTCATAACTTTGCAGGAACTATTCTTTATTAATATTTTGCAGGAATGAATTTTTTTCAGATCGCTTATACTAGCTGTTTTAATAACAAAGTCGATTGTATGTCATTGTCAACTATTCCAATTTGAGTGCTATTGATTAGATAGAACGTGTGTTTCTATAGAAACCTCATATAACATGAGACTATATAACTATTCTCTGATAGCTGTTACATAATAATTGAGAATTCAGCGCCTGCCGTGGTAAAACTAGTTATACGAAACCATGCATGGATGCCTGAAAAAGATTAGAAAGAAGTTCTTTCTGAACACTTAATTGTTAATTCTATCAAAGGTCCATATCGTCAGGAGAGTGTAGCAGATCGATCGAGTTTTTAGTATTTTCATACTGACCGTGACAAGATGTATATACACGCTTTCTTTGTTTAGCAAACTTTTATATTCCTTCTAGCACCTCCCACTCTGCCATGAAAACATGACGACATGAATATTGAAAGAAGATAATTACCACGATCTTGCCATCATGTGAATATAATGTTTTTATTCTCACCACTAAATTCTTTGTGCTGTAAAAATGCCTTCGACGACAGTGCAGTACATCAATCCAAATCAGGATTCGAAAGAAATAAAGAATATCCCAAAGGACATAAGAATATTTTACTTAAAAGCGACGATAGCAATATTGACGTTGGCTTTTGCAACAGTATCGGCTATTTTAGTTTGGAGGCTTTTAGAAAGCAAAAATAACTGTGATGAACATCTAACAGAGGTCAGTTTGAAGACTCGATTTATACAGTAATTATCATTACATTGAACAGGTATATTCATAATATTTTTAACTTCATTTTATATAAATTTCAAAGCAGTATTTATTATGCGGTGGCGTCGGTCAGGGTTAAATTTATTCATATATGATCAGTCCATATTTTATTCTTATCGTAAAATGCAATAGCTACAAAATAAGTTGATCAGTGTAACATTTGATGTATACATATTTGTGTCGTGATCTATTTAGCATTAGTACGTACATTTATTGTCAGTATATATAATATATGTATACGTTTACTTTCTCAACAACCATGCAACACTGTTGTTGAAGAGTATGAAACAACAGTCTCAGCATGTAGCGCTTGTCTTTAATTTATAACCAACACATGCAGTGTCAGTGTACGGGTTACATGTGATGTGATATATATAAGTTTTTAGCATATAGTTGATGTCTGATGTTGCATGGATATATATATACCGAGACTATACCGGAAGAGCTGATTCTAATGTTCTCCAATGTGTTTTATAGAGATTATTAAATCATTTTTCTCGATATACTTATAGCGAAGCTACTTGGTATATTTATTGCTTTGAATTTACATGTCGATTACGAAACAATCACAATGTGTACAATACATCATGGTCAGTCATCCTTGCATTTTTCCTTTACTGAGTTTAGTTGCATTTTGTATATTGTCTTTGTCTACACACCGATATCTGAAATTGTCACGAGGTGTATATATGTATTAACAGCCAGAACATTTCGTGACCTGATCACGTAGTCGAAGTGCATGCATGCATGCACAACAGTCAATGAAATAGCCTAAACATTTATAATGGTATAGTAACAAGCAGAAACATACGGACGTTATCGAAAGAGTAAACCTTTGTTGTTAATTAAACGTTGCTCTTAACATCAAACGAAGATGTCGTGACCAGCAGGGCCGTACGCAGGATTTTTTTACCATGCAGGGGGCGCAGTAAGGCCAAAATGCCGAAAAAAAACCTAATACCCATTCTAAAAATCGTATATACGAAATAACGACATGATCGACTTATCATAGTGGTATGGAATTAGTTTGCTTTGTGAAAACAAGGAACTTGGATATAATAAATGAATAGGACGTCAATGCATATTAATGCCATTAAAAGCCATGATCGTACAAAACCATATGATATAAATGTAGTGATCGATAAACAATGGTAACTATAAGTCTACATACAGTTCACTATATAATTGCTTCACTACATATATCCCCACGTTTTATACTGTTTCTTTCCAAATATTTTAAATGCTGTGCTGATTTTCAATTTTGAATAATTAATTCTTATAGTTTTATTCAAACGATTTCAAAGCAGGTAAACCAACTAATATTTCAAGATTGATGCATGATGTTGGGCAAACATTGTTGGGTCCATTTAAACGAACCTTAAGAGAGTATACTGCCTTGCAGCAAGAAGCACATCATCATGGATGACGTCGACAAGCTATACAGTTATTGCTTTACTGCCACTGAATGGCATGGCTGCTCGCCGAATCCCCATGCATGGATTAATTAAAAATGGAACATTTGTCGCATCTTGCCAGTCGGTGCCATAAATAAATTTAAGAAAGACTCAGTGTTTTGCCATACACAGGGACTGTTTCGTGCATGTTGGCGAATGGGTTGTGCATCAACACACAAAAATATGGATTAGTTATACATAGCAATTGCAACAGCAAACTCTGGATACATACTAAAATAATTCTCCATTCTGAATTCACTTCTTTGCCGGTTGATTCCGAAACACCCATACACGCGAGGATAGCCACTATAGACTATATAGTCGATTCTTGTTTTAGTCATATACCGGCAATGTTATATTTTTTATTTAAACTTGATTGCCTGGTCTTTCTGATGTTAGTTTTAAGTGATTCCAGCTTCATTGAATATTTAATAGTTACAGTCGAAACTCTCGGACACTGAAAAGATCGGCCAAGTGGCAGAGCAAATATAAATTAGAGAGGTGTCCGCTTTATGCAGGTGGTCGTCATGACGACAACCGCTATACCAATCAGCTGCGTCCTGCGCGCCAGTGAGAAGAAATATAGTGGTATAGTGGTAGCGGTATAAGTCAACTCTGAACTTTCTCTTAACTATTTTGAACATCTCAGATGAATCAATGTTTATAATGAGACGAACTATACAACGTAAATTACGCCTATAAGTATAAGTGACATTATAGGCCTATACACATCAGGCAGTCTGTGCCCGTCTGTGTTAAGAGATTAAATTTACAAGTTTTACATGCGTTTAATCTGGGACAATGTCTGTCGTCTTTTAATAGAGGGTCGCTTTGAGGTGACCATACGCTGTTGCATACAGCTATTTCAATTAAGGTTGTACCCCAAGCAAAGCGAAAAAGTCGAATACGAGCGCGAAAGGCTGCTGGGAATCGCTAATAAATGAATGAATTTATAACCTTAATTGAAATAGCTGTATATCTACTCAGTTAAGTATATAGTCTGTATCAATCATACTATTGGCAGCACAACTTAATTGTACTAATCAATAGCGCAGCATATGAATTATACAATCGGCCTATGGTTGCTTTGACTAATTGTGCACGTAACTTAAAAAAAATAATAAACGTTTTCATTTTATTTTCACAATTTCTAATTCCAACATGTAACTTACTATACGTTATAATAATTTAAATATTTTGTTATAGGCGTCCGATCAAGACAAGAAAGACGAAATTCCTGTTTTAAGTTCTCGAACACGGGTATAGGCCTAATAACTATATAATAGATTAATGCATGTGATATCTGTAAAATTAATATATACTTTTGTCAGATCAAGAACTAGTAAAAATAAAACACGAGAAGAGCTTTGTAAATGCAATAAACCTTCGCTTTGTTACAACATTCTCTAAGATAATGCGTTTATATGGCAGGTAACAGGTTACGTCAGTAGGAACATTGATTGCACGGGTCTGCTTTAAGGAGGCTCCCTACAGTTTCCAATATATGTCAGTGTTTTAAACTAAAACCTATTTAATTAATTTGAATCTTAAAAAAACTAATTTTTTGCGCAAGCCATTGTTTTTTCTTATATAAAAGAGTAATTTTAACCCACAATCGCTACTCTTCACGTTACCGTGACAACATGACGTCACCATATATATGGCCTATACCAACCAAAAAAAGTCGTCTTAGCGGACAAATAACCACGATGACCTACCTTTTTTATTGCAGAAAATACATTGCTATGAAGTTTTGAATCCTTTTTGAAAGTTATTTGAAAATCGCCAGTGTAGTTTTCGAGAAATTAAATTTCAGCCTTTAAGATTGTATTTTAGCTTTTGGAAAGGCTGAAATTCAGTTTCTCGAAAACTACACTGGCGATTTTCAAATAACTTTCAAAAAAGATTCAAAACTTCATAACAAAGTATTTTCTGGAATAAAAAAGGTAGGTCACCGTGCTTATTTGTCCGCTAAGACGACTTTTTTGGTTGATATAGGCCATATAGAACGTGACGTCATGTTGTCATGGCAACGTGAAGAGTAGCGATTGGGGTTAAAATTACTCTTTTATATAAGAGGAAACAATGGCTTGTGCAAAAAATTATTTTTTTTAGATTCAAATTAATTAAATAGGTTTTAGTTTAAAACACTGACATATATTGGAAACTGTAGGGAGCCTCCTTAATTTAAGAGAATCAAAGATCTGTTACCAACTGATTCCCGACTGCCACTCTTTAACTGCATGTCCTGTTCTTCCTTTATTTGACCATGGGGGTGTAATATGGGGAAACAAAAATAATATATTATTTATGAACGATTTACAAGTTCAACAAAGTAAAGCAGCAAAAATTATATTGAACAAACCAATCTCCTCTCCGTCAACAAATTAAGTGAAAGAAGACATGCCCATCGATGCATCTTCATTTTTAATGTTTAAATAATCCTATGGCTATGATTAAAACAACCTTGAGTCGGATTGTGAAAACGCCCAGTCAATTTCTCAATTTAAATCGAACGTTTTTGGCTGTCGGCCATGATGTACTAGCTATTGCATGCTTTTCTCAACTCTTAAACTTTACTAGTTCAGCAAGTACTGTATATAATGATAGATCATTTATGATATTGACAACATGGTAAATAGATTAGATATAATATTTTTACTTTGTATAATACTAACTAGTCCAATAGTACAGGACCATTCTGAAAATCACTTCTGTGAGATTGCCTCCTGAATAAAAATTGTTATCATCATCAACATTGGGGTCTCTGTAAAGAACGGAAACCGAAACGACCGAATCCGGAAACAACCGAAACCGGAAACGACCGAAACCGGAAATTCCCGCCTAAATTTCCTGCATAACGAATAATTATTTTGTTGATGTTCGACGCTGGCATATAAACATTTAGATAAATATCGTCCGAAAGTAACTAAAGGTTGTGTACTATTTAACTGCTGACAATTTTGAAAATTATTTAATATAAATCTTACTGCATCTTATTAACTTTCTGAACAATGCCAGTTCATGCTGGTTTTGTTTAATTTAATAAAAACGATATTACATTCACTTTCTCATTTCACATACGATACGGCTTCCACTAAAATGGCACGCTCTTGATTTTGAAAAAATTAAATACATGCTCATTTAGACGTATTCCAAATCCCAATTTATCTGACTGCATTTTAATAGCTTCAAAAATTCAGAACATTGTTCTTTCAATCACAAGTAGTACAAGTATTATTGCATTCAATGGTAGTATTTTATTCGACTTTTAATTTGTATGTGTATTGATTAACTCGTAATTATGTATTATCTGCAGCCTATATTTAATATATTGTGCGGCTTGCTAATGCTTCGTATTATTGTTATATACATTTCTTTATCCTGATGATTGAAATATAGTCGAAACGTTAATTGATAAAAATGTTATCGATCTTTGGAGTTTACACACTTGTTTTATACATTTCGTCGTTGTACATTTCACGCCCTGCGTTAATTTGATAGTTGACAGTCTTTGTTAGTTATAATTATAAGGGATGAATGATTGAATGAATAAAACGCATGGTTCAGTGCAGGCTCACCTTTCTACCAGTGAGCCTGCTAGCAGGCTAAATTTTAGGCAATTTTATGCAGGAAATTAGGCGGGAATTTCCAGTTTCGGTCGTTTCCGGTTTCGGTCGTTTCTGGATTCGGTCGTTTCGGTTTCCGTTCTTTACAGAGACCCTCAACATTGGGCTATATAGCTTAACTCGTTCGTCTGTATACTCGTTCCTCTGTATATAAGGCAACGATTCTCTGTTTGACAGAGAAACGAATAAAGTCGATCTTGTCCATTGCGTCCAAATTTTTACTCTTACTGCAGTACATAGATATAGTGAGCAGCTAAAATCAAATTTCTCCTCTGCCTATATACTTCTGAGTCATAGAGTATTCAGAACTATAATTAGCAATGTCTTTCCAGTGAACCGATTTTGTAGTTGTCAACTTTAGGCCTATTACAGTTATTAGCGTTGCAACGCAATTTCCGAAGTGTTGTTGTCTTCACAATTTAAGTTACATGCAGAGCAAACAATAATTATACGAAACGCGTTTATAGTCATATTTCTGATTACAGCACTATCGATTTTTTAATTGTGCATAGACACCAAATGAAGAGAAAACTTGGCAATGCCCACAAGTTGGCAAGAAGAAGTCATTACCGTACACTCTTCCTCGTGGAGTTCAACAAACATTTCAAGATGTAAAAAAACTGTTGAAAGAAAAGATTGGAAAGAAGACACTAGTAAGTGAAAAATGTGGAATGATTCGATTGGGACGTCAGTGGCGCACTTGCTGTGGGCATTCATATTTTTGTAAACATTGCATGCGATTACCAATTTCGCAATTAGTTTGTTGATTGTTTTCACATCCTTGCTTCCTCCACCCTTCCATACACACTTTCTTAATTCTTGTCTTTCTTCTTTTCTTCGGTTTTCCTTTCCTTCATAGTTTACAGACTTAATATCTGCCATAATATGTATATATAACATTCGATGTTATGAAACAAATCTCTATTTACAGACTATTTTTTATAGCGAGGTTATGTCGTCCCGCGGCTCAACACTGACTCGGGTTGGTTCCCCTGGTCATGCATGCTGGGCTTGTGACTTTTACAGATTTCTTCTGTGTGCGGTTTTTCGGCAATTATCATCTACTATTTATATGCCTTGTTTCATTTTCTAGGTTTCAGTGTCTTGTACCGCAGTGTACAGAAATGACCAACTGTGGAATGCGGCATATGGAATCTTAGATAAGTCAACTCTTCCTGCAAAAACTCCAAATGAGGACACTTTGTACAGAACTGGCAGTCTGGTCAAATTGTTGACGGTATTTTATGTTTATAACTATTTTATAATTGCAACATTGGTAATAGAATTTGAGAATTATACAACCTGGTTTATCAAATAGGCTACTAGCTTTTCGGCCTAATTTAACGCTATAATATCATATCCTGCATGCATGAAAACGTTTGATATAAAAGAGATAAACAACATAAAAATAGACCTTACAGACACTACAGGGTGTATAAAAAAAAACTGAACAGATTTGAAATTGCTCTCAATTTCGCAAAACACCTATTTGTATCTGTTTTTTTATATATATATCTTCTTTGGGTACTTATAATGTAAAATGATGAAAAAAATTTCTCGAACTCAAATTTTGTGAACCAGGGGGGTGTGTCTTTTCCAACAAACTAAAAATGGCTCGCGCACAAAATTTAAAAGCTGTAATCATATTTTGAGTTAATATATTGAAAATTTGTCGGGTTTTTAATTACTGTACAAAATTTCAGACAATTTGGTTTAGTTTAAGCCCTTCAACTATTCATCATTTTGTTCTAAAAAGTCAGCCTTTTGCATGCTTAATTAATGCCTTTACCTAATTTGCCTATTGCTGACATATGCAAATTAGGCAAATGCATTAATTAAGCATGCAAATAGCTGATTTTTCGGGAAAATTGTAACTTTGCGTGAAAAAAGGGGCTTAAACTAAACCAAATTGTCTGAAATTTTGTACAGTAATTAAAATC
>CACRXK020014901.1:0-12693 GCA_902702795.2 Paramuricea clavata
CCAACTGAGCTACAGAGAGACAGTTGTTCAACAAAACGCCTGCTAAAGCGTTCACACTTGCCTGAAAATGACGACATACGTGCTATGGTGTAATAGACAAGGAATACAAATCGTGAACCGCTAACGCAAAGCGTGAAAGGCTGAAAGCGTGGCGTGATCGATAGATGAGTGGGTGGGATACGCAAATGATCATAAGTTATCCTCAGCAGATGTTTTCGTAATGCCCAATGAAACACAAGTCTACTCGCAAATACAAACGTTACGTTATCCATAAATGCACATGGTTTTTGAGACATGCGCTAACGCAGACAACTTTGTTTACATTCCGTAAGTCTGTAACGTATAAAATTCGATATTACTCCGTCTCGAAAGCCAGATATCGCTTTTCCGTAGACGTTGCACGAAAAAAACACCAACTCAACTTCCAAGAAAGTGCAGAGTAGGATAGATACAAACTCCAAAGAAAAATGCGGTAAAATTCGTTGACAAATGAAGAACTTGTTTGAGACTGAAACTAGTCACTCACTGATAGCCGCCATCTTGAAAACTGATCTGTATAGTAAACTGGAACAGTGGAAACTGAGCCTGCGATAACGCAAACTCGATTTCTCTATGACGAAAAAAACCAGAAAAAAACCTAGAGAATTGGGGATTTAAGACATTTGCCTTACAGGTCAGTGTAATAACTTGACCAAAAAATAGGTCTTGTGAAGGTAGATCCCAGACTCCGGCGTGTTTAAATTCATTATGGTGACCAACGTGAAATCTCAAAATTTAGTCCGCTTTTGGCTGAAAGTAATTACTGTGTCTGTTTTACCACTGCAACACTATTTCTTGACTATATACAGCTCATTGGTTACCCAGTAGAAAAGTTAGGCTCGCACAGCATGCTATATTGTAGAAACTTTAGAAATGTTGTTCCAGATGCCTGCGGAGGAGGTTAATATACTAATGCATTTTTTTTTCAAGGCTAAAAATAAATAGTGATGGCTCACAGTAGACTAAGTGATCCAGAATATAAAAACTGGGTTACTGTTGGTCGAGCAATCCAGATTACCCGGAACGGCTTAGAAACCATAATTCAAAATGCTGCTGACAAGTACCACACTTCACTGCTTGCAACCTTGTCAAATAATGTACCTACGTGGAAATCTCACTTGGAGAATGTCCATCGATCACGTGATAAAAGAAAAATATCCTGGAGAAACAGTGACAACACTCAATGGCTGACCGTTGGTGCCTCATGGGAGATTGCTAAGATTTTCATGGCTCCCTTGGGAACGAGAAAGCTTGATGTACTCAACGCCAACACTACTGATATATCGGGACTGTTGAATGTATTAGAATGGTCTCCGAGAGGGACAAATGGTATGTTCAACACAGGTGTCGATCTTTCGAAAATAGCAGCGGCAAGAAGTGCTAGGAATCTTTGGGCGCATGCACCGTTGCTGCATGTAAGTGATGCTGATAAAGTCGACGCGTTTGCATCTTTAACCTCGCTTCTTCAAGACCCAGAACTGCATCACGACAAAGATGTCCAAGACGCCATAAAAAAGCTTAGTAGTTTACTCAATACTGGTCTAGCAGTTATTGAAGAAAAAGAATTGGAATTGTTCGTTCAGTTACAACAACAAGTTGATCAGGATATGGTCAGTTTGGAAAGTAATATCATCTGTTGGAAAGATGAAGTCGGAGCGGATTTGGAGCAGATTAATGATCAGATAAAAGGTTTGGATGAATTTGTGAAAAATAACGAACTACACGACGCTCTGGAAATTGTCAACAACCGACTGGAAAAGCTAGAAGAAAAATGTTTAGCAGAGTCACAGGAAAGGATTTGTGACGCGCAGCAGGAGCTAAAGTTCAATCCAGTCTCTGATAGGATGAAGGAAGAATTTGTCGGTCGTGAGTGGTTGTTCAGTGACATTGAAAACTGGTTGGAAAAAGACCTCAAGCCTCGGGAGTCTCGTGCCTTCCTTATCTGGGGTGGTGCTGGAACAGGCAAAAGTTCGTTCGCCCAAGAGTTTGTCCGTCGGCACGAGGGAGAAAAATTGGCTGGATACCATTACTGTCAAAAAGATAATCCTCGCACCTGCGATTTGAAATCGTTAGTCGATAGTCTCAGGAGTATGCTCTCGAAGAGTCTTCCCAAATATGCTGCCTTGGTTGAGAAACTACAGACTGATCAATTTAGAGATGATCCTAACGCTCTGTTCGATTTGTTAATTACCACGCCATTACAGCAATTGAATGAAAGTACCAGACATTTTCTTGTCATTGACGGCTTGGATGAAGCAGGGTCAATGATTGCTTCTTGCCTTGCCAGATTATCAGGAACACTTCCTTCGTGGCTTCGCGTCATTTTGACTGCAAGACACAATGCCCCCGCTCTATCAGGCCTTTTTTTAAATTCCACTTCTGCTAAACTAGACCAATTTGAGACTGGTCCTGGGTCCCTGTCTAGCAAAGATATTCGTAAATTTGTTTCCATGAAGTACAGAAAACTTCAAACTGAATATAATTGTACTTCTTTCTTTGCTAATGACGAGCAGGTAGGCAAAGAGAAAATAGTTCGGGCTAGTCAGAATTGCTTTCTTTATGCTAAACTTGTGATGGAGCACATCTTTGATGGACATGATGAAATTGGTTTGCCTGCCTCGTTATCTGAGATTTACTGCTTGGACTTCAGGCGTCACTTCTCGGATATAGAATTCTTTGAGAAAAAAGTTGCACCTGTGCTTCAGATTGTGCTTGCTATTCAATCTGCTAACGCTTTTATGGATAAGAGATTGATATAAAATATGGGTTAGATTTTGCAACTTCCCATCCTTCTCTTTTTGTTGAAGGTGAAAAGCTTACAGAAGCTACAGCAGGCTTATGAGGAGAGCGATGAAAGTGTTACAGGGGTTGTGAAGTGTGGTTTGCTTCCCGAACTTAAGATGCATGATCTCAATAAAGTCCTCAAACTTCTATCAGGCTACTTAATAAAGGATGATTCTAGTAAATATTATTTCAGCCATAGTTCTGTAAGAGATTGGTTGCAAGACGAAGAGTCAGATTTCTTTTGCGATGTACTCAACGGGCACTCCATTATGGCAAACTATAACTTGAAAACTCTTAAAGTTAAGTATCCTTCACCCGGCGATTTTTTTGAAAATGTATGTTTTCGTCCGAAACTGCCATATCCTACTGCTCTTCTAGACCTCAAATTCTTTTCTTTGCGTTATCTCTTTCATTCCAGTGAGAGCGGGAGTTCAAACGTGAATGTTCTGATATCTGAATTAGGTATTAAAGCAATCGACCTTCTTCATGCCGCATTTCACCATAGTGGTGACGCTTGGGATCGTTTCATTTGTTCCGAGTATATGGCAATGAAAGTTCTCGATGAAACTGATGTCTTGAATAAAATGACCATACAGGAAAAAGCTGAACATCTTGAGCTGGCTCTTTCGTTGCGTTATGCAAGAATTACTGCCAAGTTGTTTGATAGCCGCGCATACTGGATTTTTAGTCGTATGGCCATCATTTCTTGAACTGTGACATCAAACTACTACAGCTCGTCCCAAAGGAATCAATGCCCCAGTTATTCTTTTCGTTCCTCGTGCATAGTTTCTTTCACGATAAGATATTTGAATTTTGTGTAAAAAATGGATTAACGGCGGATGTATGTGTTCCTCAATTCTTTGAGAACACCAAGGGCTTTGACTCGTCCATCTGCTGGAACGAAGATGTCCAAGAGTATTTTAGAAAATTGAAGTCAGGAGAAGAGAATGTTATCACTTTGGAGTCCCTTAAAGAGAAGCCATTTTATCCAGAAGAAGCTAAAGTGTCGGAATTTACATTGGAGATCATTCAGAAACCTCTTTCAGGTATTGATTACAAATATTCTTGTAAATCTGCAGGTGTGCATGGTGAGAAAAAATTATTCTTTAATATAAAGTTGATTAAACATATTCTTAAAAATAGCTTTGGAAAAAACCTAATTTGTTGTATATGAAAGCAATACAGCTCATCGTATAGCTGTGTTCTGTGACCAAAAAAGTTGCTTAGAAAACGAAGTTTGTCGCCTCCCTTCGGGCACTACTTTAAAATTATATAAATTTATAGATTCTGATATGCCTGGCACGAATTTATTCATGCAAACCTGCAGTTTCTTTGTATTTTACGACCAAACATCATCATTTTCTATTAAAATTAGCAATATTTTTTTTTTGAAACTTCATGTTATACACAGTTATTGTACCAGTTCGAAGGCGGGGGAGAGGGGTGGGGGGTATCACGCGGTTCATCTCAATATGAAATTGCAAAGATTCTTTAATCAAGAATTTTACAGATTCTAAACTTGTGTTGCTCAATTTTTTATCAACAACGAACAAGGAGCGCACGATATTCGATAGATCTTCAGGACCCAGATGTATTTTATTTAACACAAATTGACCATTGGCAGCAGTTCTTTCAAAAACTAGCTCATGCATGAAATCTGAACTTTTTCCTGTGGGGCATTAAGTGCTATGAGCATTAAGTGCTATCATACGTTTAAATTTGTTCGCGCTAAATCTTTCTATACACTTTTTTTAGATCTAACCGGGAGCAGCTGCGAAAAATGGAAGTAATAGGCCCTTTGGCTGCGATTCCGTGGTAATGCTCTAACGCGCTGTGCAACAGAGACCAGTTGCTAAACATTGAGATCCTAAAATTGTATTTTTTGCAACTGCTCCTGGTTGTTAGGTCTAAAAAAGTGTATAGAAATTTAGGTTCGAAAATTCAATCTAAAAAACCATTCACTATTAGTTGTATCGAACGAGATTCCCAAAATGTCGATATAAGGATCTTTATCAATCTACTCTTTGCAATTTCATATATAATTCAACAATAAACCCAAAAGCTGATGCAATATATCTCACGCCACCGCTCTGCGAGATAAAACCACATTACAGCGACTTTTTCTAATTTTTTAACGAATGATGTTAAATTTGCTTTGTACAGTAAATGGTTAGCTTATTCTGAAAAATTGCTTTTCACATTGTTTTAATTGTCTGCATTGGTTACCGAGAATTAGATGCCACCCAAAAATGGCGGATATTCGTTGTTGTGAGAAAGGCTAATTATTGACGATTTACTCATGCATATAACCGCGTGATAAGAGACTTGAATTGGTGCAATAATGTTAATACAAAATGTTGATCTTTCATCGTAAAGTATACAAAGAAACTTCAGGTTTTTACGAGTGACAACAAGTTAATTCATACTCAGCATACAAAAATCTATAGATTCATGCAGATTTAAAGTTAGCCCGAAGGGGTGGGAGACAGAATTAATTGAAACCAAATCACAGAATACGGCGTATTACGTACATCTCTGTAATGGATGGTTCAATTCTTCCTGTTACCATCCCCCCAAATGTACACCGACGGAATTTTGTTGAGCATCTGGTCCAGGTGTCCCGTGGGGGTAGGGGTTAGGAATACACATGTTCACAGGCGAGGGGCTTTGGGACTCGTAGAAAAATGCAAAACATGGGCCCACTTTCACTCCAACTGTTTTTTCTTGCATATTTAAACATTCCTGTAGATCACAGATTGCGTTGGAAATTGGAAGAAAAAATGCTTCGTTTAACACTGTACTAACATCGCTTTGATAACCCTAGTGAACACATTCTATCACTTAGTGAATGCCTTTCAAATGTCGACATTCGTGAAATTTTGATAACGTGTTCGTGTACAATATTGCGCATGGGAGGGGAATTGGCTTTTCTTTATTTGCCCAGAGGTGGAGAATTGACAGTTTAGGAATAAAGAATACATAAATCCCCGGGGGGAGGGTAACAGGAAGAATCGAGCCATGCATGATGCAGACAATTCTCTGCTGCGTACGCCTTTCTAAACGGGCACCTCTTTAATATCAACGCCTTTCTAATAATGCGGACACCTTTGCAATGTACCGCCGTCCACATTAATCCGTTTTCGTTTGAAAACGTATACTTTTGCACGCGTTTTCGCCGATCTTCCACACTGATACGATGGAAAACGGATGCCTTCATCAATGAAAACGGAGCTTTTCGGAAACGGCTTTGAAAGTACGTGGAGACAACGCGGGCGTAGTGTAGACGGGTGAAAACGAAGGTTTTCAAAAACGCGGACGGCATGAACACAATCATGCGTGGTGTGTTGTTTCTGACTTGACTGGATAAAAGGATGATTAATCTGCAAGCATAACTCGCAAAGACAACATAATGCGCTATACACTATGTCCTAGGTTATGAGTTAATTTATTTGTGAGATTGTAAAGCCACTAGAGAAGCTCTATTACCGGCGATGTTTTTAGGTCCAACCTCGACGAATTTGTCTCTTTCTCCGTAAAAATGTTCCGGGCATTCTTGTAAGATTTTTGCATGAATAACGGTAAAATGAATGAAGATCGAAAATAATAAAACATTATCGTTTTCTAAGTGCTAGTGTGGTGAAAAAAATGATCCAAAAGCGCTACTGTGGACGCAGATATTTGTATACGTTTTCGAAATATCAAAAACGAAGGGATTCGAAAACGGATTAGTCTAATAGTGTGGACGTAGCCTACATTCCCAATACGCATAGCTCTCTAATATGAATACCTCCCTAATAGAGATACCTCGCTCATACAGACACCTCTCTGATAGTGTTAATGTGTACTCTTTGCAAGGTACAGTATGTAGTTTCACTATAGTTGGCCGTATACATATATATATATATACATATATATATATATATATATATATATATATATATATATATATATATATATATATATATATATATATATATATATATATATATATATATATATATATATATATATAATAATTATGCTTTATTCTTATTCAGAAATTGAACGCCTTCTGAGAGATGGAATGATTTATGTGGAGTTCAAGTATGCCTGGCACTCGCTTTTACCAGGATACTTTCAGTTTCCCGTGGATCGAAAGCTACAAAGGGTAGAAAAGTGTTTAAAACATGGAGCAACCCCAAGCAACAGAGGATGTGCTGGGTTAACTGCCCTAATGCTAACGTGTAAGAACCTACGTGATCGTAGCGGGGATTCAACTGCAGTGGAACATGTGGTGTCGTTACTCATGGAACACAGAGCTGAAGTGAATCAACAGGATTTTTATGGACGTACTGCGCTTCATTATGCAATTAAATCCGAATATGACACTGAAGCAAGGCTTGCTCGAAAACAACGTGTTGTTCAAATCCTTATTCAGCACAACGTAGATATTTATCTAAAAGATTCGTCTGGGATTTCCGCCATTGATATGGCTAAGCGTGAGGGACATGAATCTTGGTTAAGAACCGATGAAGCATCATTGACAGGAACATGCTCAAAGAAAGGAAAACATACTGTTCAATAAGCTAACCATGAACTCGATAAGCCTACTCTAATCTGAACTAGTCCCTTATTCAACAGAAAGCAGGACTCGTACGAGATCTGATCAAAATAAAGAACTTGATGCTATTACTTGGAACCCCAAAACTAACCTTAGCGACCAAAGCACGTACACGTTTACACTGGAAATTTCAAAGAATTGAATCAACTCCAAAAAAGTTATTCCGTCACCGTTTTTGGTGGTGACCACTTTTCCAGTTGATTCATTTGGAAATTTACAGTGAGGTTATACAACTAAGTAACAATATGTATATAGCATTTATATATAGGCAAAGAGTAACACATGATGAACTGCATCGCAATACAATTAAGTATCAATATATATAGCATTTGTATCTTAGGGCAAGAGTGACAGACGTTGAACTGGTATTATAATACAATTAAGTAACAATATATAGCATTTGACATTTGCATATTCATAAATTTCATGTAGTTTTAAAAGCAGTTACTGTTAGAATTTTGAGTAGTGTATAAATTAACCATATTCTAGCACTCAGGGCCGCACAGAGAAATTCGGGGGCCCGGGCCAAATTTTTAATTCAGGGACCCTATTTAGGGGGAGTAAAAAAATATTCTCAGACATATCCATAAAAAGGTAGGTTCAAAAAAATTTTCCAGACAAATACCAGCAAAATTCAGGTCTAAAAGATTTCTCTTATACCATGACTTATATAAAAAACGTTCCAAATTAATTTTTTTAATTACATTTTCCGGGTCCCCCCCCCTTTGCAAATTTTCAGGCTCCATTTAACTAGGGGACTGGGGCACCATTACCACCTTGCCCCCCCCCCCTCTGGGCAGCGCTGCTACCACAAGTTGCATATTCATAAATTTGTGGTTTTAAAAGCAGTTACTGTCAAAATTTTGTGATGTCTTTATTAGTCCATTAAAGTTAAAGAACACTGAAATTATCAGCACTGTGGAGGCAAATTTGTTCTGTAGACCATGATGTATATTTATAATGGTCTAATGAAAGAACTCATTTGGTAGTCTACAAACCCATATTTCATTTCCCATGCTGGATTCGTAGACTTCCATTTGGCCCGCACAGTAGTGATAAATTCATATAATACTGTAATTTATACTATAGTTTTTCTCAAACTTTAACCTCTCATTTTAAACTCTTATCTTTGACAAAAGATAAAAATACATTTAATGGCTGCCGAGTTCATTTGTGGGTGATTAATATATAAATTGGCAAATTATTTTGACAAACGGTTACGAACCATTAAATTATTTTGGCCCTGATTATCATCGGTACAATCATTTATAAAAAGCTATATATATAGTAGAAATTTCCATTCGGAAATGAAGAACAGCAAAATGTGCATGAGCCTTGGGTTTTGCCAGAATGACCACATGTTACAATTGTAAGGATATCACGTGACTCATGCATGCGAGCACATGGGACGTCGAAGGAACGTTGAACAAGGACTGAGTATAGTTGAGTTATCAAGTAAAGTTAAATGTAGTTTATACGGCATAAGATAAATAAAATATATAACGTTACATGGTGTCAGAAAAGGGATTTTAATCAAAGATACAAGAACACGAAATGGCAGAACAAATCCCAGCCCCAAAACCGTTGAAACTCGATGGAAATGCAGCTGAAAATTGGCGGCGTGGGAAGAAAGCCTTCGAGCTATACATGACCGCTACTGAGAAAGACAAAAAGTCGCAGAAAATACAGTGTGCAACGTTTTTGACCTTGGCTGGCGAAGCAGCGATTACAGTTTACGAAACACTCACGTTTGAAGATATAGAAAAAGATAAAATCGAGCCGTTAGTAGCGAAATTTGAAGCATATTGTCTTCCAAAAAAAAATGTCACGCACGAAAGGCATGTGTTTAACTTGAGGAAACAAAAGCCTGACGAATCGGTATAGAGCAGTTTGTGACGGAACTGAAACGATTAGCAAAGAACTGTGAGTATGGAGAACTTACAAACTCGATCGTTAAAGACAGGATTGTCGAAGGAATCAGCAATGACAGAACTCGAGCACGGCTTCTTCGAGAAAAAGATTTATCGCTAGAAAGGTGTATGGACGTGTGTAAAGCAGCAGAAGTTGCCGACAAGCATATGAAAACCTTAACAGATACGTCACGTAAATCGGAAGAAATTGATGCAGTTTATAGTCGAGGAAGGAATTATCGAAGAGAAACGCATTCAGGATTAACGGGCAACGGCGGTAAAGATCAAAAATTTTATAACAACAGATTAAATTGCAGCAGATGTGGTCAGGGAAACCATAGTTATGATAAATGCTCAGCTGTGGGAAAAGAATGTAGAAATTGTCACAAGAAAAATCATTTTATGAGTCAATGTAGAACCCGAGACAAAGAATTGCCAAAATATCCAAGAAAACATCGAGTCGATGCGGTAGAGAACAACGGTAAACAAGAGAGGGACGCTGAACCAAGTAGTGAGTCTAGTGACGAACATGAATTCTATGTTTATTCGACGGAAACGACCGCTGACAAGTCAGATCCATGGATACTTCCATTGGAAGTAAACAACAGTATAGTTACTTTTAAAGTAGACACTGGCTCGGATGTCAATGTAATGAGTTATAACGAGTTTAAGACACTTCAGAACAGACCGAAGTTGAAACAATCGAAGACTAAACTGAAAGCATACAACGGGGGAGATGTTCAAGTGCAAGGTCAGTGTATTTTATCCTTAAAGTTGAAAGAGAAATCGGTGAAAGCGCTGTTTTTAATCAGCCCTGATGATGTTAAACCTATTTTGGGAAGGGAACTTTCTGAAAAGTTAAATCTTGTGAAAAGAACATTTTCTATTGAGCAGTCGAACAGTTCGAATAATTTAACGGGCAGCAGGTATAACAATGCAAAACTAAGTGAGAAATATGCTGACTGTTTCGAAGGACTAGGCTGTTTACCTCATACTGTAAAAATCGAGTTAAGAGATGATGCAACACCAGTTGTTGAGCCTTGTCGCAAAATACCCTTCGCGCGGTATGATAAGCTCAAAGACGAACTACAACGAATGGAACCTATGGGCGTGATTGAAAAGATCGAAGAACCGACTGAGTGGGTTAACTCATTTGTGCCAGTTACTAAGCCAAATGGAAACTTACGTGTTTGCTTAGACCCAAGAAACTTGAACAAATCAATAAAACGTGAACATTTCAAGTTACCTACACGAGACGAAGTTACAGCTCAATTTGCAAATGCCAAGGTATTTACTAAACTAGATGCCTCAAATGGGTTTTGGCAAATGAAGCTTGAAGACGAAAGTACTAATTTATGTACTTTTAATACCCCTTTTGGGAGATACAAATACTTACGACTCCCATTTGGAATCTCCAGTGCCCAGAGATTTATCATAGAACCATTAATTCTTTGTTTAGTCACTTAGAAGGCGTAGATACTTCTATGGATGACATCATCATTTATGGATCAACCCCACAAGAACATGATCAAAGGTTGGAAGCAACAATGAAAGTTGTGAAAGAAGTTGGACTGAAACTTCAAAAAGCAAAATGCGAAGTGGGTGTACAACAGTTGACTTACCTGGGGGACACAATTTCGGCTGAGGGATTGAAACCTGATCAGAGAAAAGTTGAGGCAATCCAGAACATGGAAAGACCTGGAAACAAAACAGACCTCCAGAGATTCCTAGGTATGATTAATTATCTTGCTAGATACATACCAGATTTATCCACTAGAACAATGCCATTAAGAAAGTTGTTAGACCAGAAGGTGTTGTGGATGTGGAACAATGAGCAAGAGAAAGCATGGAAAGAATTGAAGGAACTTTTTTCAAGCGAACCTGTGTTAAAGTTCTACGATCCAAACAAGCCCATAAAGATTTCAACCGATGCAAGTAGGAGTGGCTTAGGAGCAGTACTGCAGCAGCTACATGGTGAAAATTGGCTTCCAGTAGCATATGCATCGAGGTCAGTTACAGATTGTGAGAGCAGATATGCAACAATTGAACTTAAGACACTAGGCATGACATTTTCTTGTGAAAGATTCCACCAGTACATATACGGTCAAGAATTCGAAATAGAGACAGACCACAAACCATTAGTGTCAATTTTCAAAAAATCACCAATTGATAGCCCGCCACGAATACAGCGGTTGAGATTACGATTACAGAAATATGATTTCAAACTTTCGTACGTTCCTGGTAAGTGGATGCATACACCAGATGCATTATCCAAGAGCACCCATGAAGCTGGCAAGTAAGTCAGACCACCATATTGAAGCTCATGTTGATGGAATCATAGCAGTGCTACAAGTTACAGATGAGAAACTAAAAGAGATTAAAGAGGAAACCCAAAAGGACAAAACAATGATATCACTTCAAAATACTATCATGCAAGGTTGGCCCAATGAAAGATCCAATACTTCTAACGAACTTCATGCTTATTGGAACATTAGAGATGAATTATCGGTACACCAAGGGCTGATACTAAAAGGTTCAAAGATTGTAATTCCAACAAAGATGAGAAAAGAAATCCTAATAAAAATTCATGCTGGTCATCAGGGCAGAGAGAAATGCAAGCAACGTGCCAGACAAGTAGTATTCTGGCCTGGAATCAACAGTGACATTGATAACATAGTTGAGAGTTGCGAGACATGCCAACATCACCAGCATAACCACCAGAAAGAACCATTAAAGCCATATCCAGTTCCAACCCGTCCCTGGCAAGTGGTCGGCACAGATCTCTGTGAAATCAACAAAAAAGAATATCTTGTCATTGTGGATGCATATTCCAGCTATCCGGAAGTGATACCTCTATCAAGCCAAAGCAGTAAAGCTGTGATCAAAGGTATGAAAGTAACTTTCGCCAGACATGGCATTCCTGATATTGTTCATAGTGACAATGGACCATGTTACAGTAGTCAAGAGTTTGCTGATTTCAAGACCAAATGGGGATTTAAACATGTTACCAGTAGTCCTCATTTCCCATCCTCTAATGGGTTAGTCGAGAAGGCTGTCCAGACAATAAAGAATATTATAAGCAAATCAGTTGAAAGCGGAACAGACCCGTATCTCGGACTGTTAGCATATAGATCAACACCACTTGACAACCATAAGTCACCAGCTGAGTTACTGATGGGAAGAACACTTAAAACAGATCTTCCAGTTGTAGAAAACCAGCTCAATGTTAAAGATTCCAAAGCAGTTGTTGCATGGAAAACAAAGAAAAAAGAAATCCAGAAGGCTTATCATGACAGAGAAGCCAAACCGTTGCCACCACTGAAGCAAGGTGAGATGGTGAGAATCTACGACCAAAAGAAG
>CACRXK020014902.1:0-10875 GCA_902702795.2 Paramuricea clavata
CATTTTCGTTACATCATCATCTAAGTTGTAGATGGCATCAAATGCTTCACCTTCGAGACATGATTTGAGGACATATGCAACTTTTCCAGATTCCAACTCTGGTAGGATTTGTTTTTCAAAATCTGATCGAAAACGAGGGTAGTCTCGAATATTTCCACTGAATTGGGGTAATTTCATTCTTTCTAGTTTCATTGTGCTTCCTCTCATTGCATTACCTTTAGTATCACTTTTCCGTTGAATAACGTCGCCGATTTTTTTAGATATTTGCGAATAAATCTTTTGGAGACTCGTGAACCAAGCTATCTCATAACCAGCTGTCTCAGCATCAAGTAGCAGAACATATTCACCATTGACCCTTTTACACTCTTCAAGTTGTCTTTTTAGCTCAGTTCTTGCCGTTTCAAGCATTGATGCTGCCGGATTGGGTTTGTCTATCTCTGCAGCTAATGCCTCTTCTAGATTTTCCACCTCTTGTCTAAATGCGATTTCTTCAACTTTGCGGGCTTGTTCAGCTCGAAAAATAGCTTTATCGCCCTCTTTCTTACGAATTTGATCTTCTTTCTCTTTAGAAATTTGTTCTTGTTGCCGTTCGATTTCCCTTTGATCCTCTTCTACGGTCTCAAAGTATGCCAACTTTTGCCGTAACACGTCATCATAAACTTTATCCATTTCATCAATCCATCCATCCTCTTGCTCAACATCATAAGTCGTCTTCGAATTTTCCAGCGATTCTATATACCCTTCGTGCTTCCGTTGGACGTCATCCCAGAGCTGCTTCAAATCTTTAAATCTACTCTCGATTAATGCAGCCGTATCTTTAGAGTTAATAGAGTCAACTAATTTCTTGACGTTCCGATTAAATACGCGTTTAGCCGAAGTTCGAGCCAATTTAGCCTCTGCTACCTCCAGAACCATGACTGTGCGCCAATTTTTGAACGGAATCACTTGAAATATTTTTCGTCAACTGGAAGCACAGATCGGAAGTCACTCGAAAATTCGCCGGATATCACTCACATGTTTACTAAAATTCCAAGTGTATATAGTTCGTTTAATATATTTCTTTAAAATGCTTTCAAACGTTGTTTACTCACTTTCTTGCCACTTTGATACAAGGACTTTGAATTTCCAGTGTTCGAAATGTTTCGTCAATTTAAATGAGGCACACAATATCGTAAACAGTATCGTAATAAGGTTTCGAACCTACGAACAAAATATGAATTTACATAAATAATTACCCCTAATCCCACATTACAACAGGCCAAATGAGGCATTAATTAACGTACTTACACTATGGGCTCTCATAAGTCCAAGTCATGTATATATGTCTCGCCGGAGACAGCTTCCACAGTTCTCAACGGAGAATAAACCAGTCCAAACAGTTCTCAACGGAGATATAAATTTCAACCTACAAGCTAGCATGCATACCAAAACTAATTAATTATTCTAATGTTTTCTTTTGGCGGGAAAATCTATTCCCAGTCCCAAGTTCGCAATTACAAACTTATCTGATCAAAACAGACGTTTCTTAGCCTCATACAACAGTTCTTGTACGTGTGGACTGAGATGATCGTAGATGTTGACGTTGTTTAAGTTGCGAATATGGGGAAAGGCCAAGTTGGTTTGAGCGTAGGTTGTTTACTCCACTTCTTGCCCACATTATTTTTTCTCTTGCCAGGGGGCGAACAAACTTGCAAATTATTGCGTTAGGACGGTCACTCTGTAGATCTTCACGCTGGTATGCGATGTGGTATATCGATATCTTGAAGGATCACATCATCAGCACCAACTTTAAACAAATTAAGACATAAATTTGCCGTCTACTCCGCCGTTTCAGTTGCTTAATTGCTCTTGCGGTATGCCAACAATTTTTAAATTATACAGATAACTGTAATCTAGCTTCCAGCAGGTCAACGGCTTTCGCAATCTTATCACATTTTGTGGATATGATTTCGACTTGCGATTTTATATATTTAAGTTCCGTTTTCGTATTGTTTTTGAACGAGACAATCTCGTCATATTGCTCGCTTACAAACTGTATAGACTTTTCTCGGTCCTTCGCAACATGGCTGCCCTCAATTTGATCGGTTTTATCATTTATCTTTGACATTTCTTCAGTGATTTTATCTAGCTTTTTCTGTAATTCGCTAATATCATTTCGTAACTCTTCATTTTCTTTCCTTACAAGTAGCTGTTTTGTAGCAGCCATTGAGATAAACAACAATTTTAACGGAGCATAAAAATACACGTCAGAGACTGCTTAGTGCTGGTTTTAATACATAAATAGTAAAAGCAGACTTACCCTATATTCCAGGATTTCTCATACTTATTGTCTCTTTAAAATTTGGGAAAGGTGATTTACAACTTATTATGTGAAACGACTTCCAAGCTTTCTGTTATGTTTTTTAATCCTCGTTTCCTTTCTCTATTCATAATAGGGACCTTTAGCTAGCAGGACGGCGACGGCTATTAACACAATGAAATTTATGACAGTGTAGAAAGAAAATTATTAATTAAAAGTCCCCTGGGAGTGTTAGACGTCGTCCTTGCTCTGTTTACAACAGCAAAACAAAGATTTTTACGTTTTGTATACAACGTCTGCCTTTCAAGCCGCGAGAAATCGTCCTCGCCAAATTGGCTTAGTAGAAGTCTTCTCAACTATACAACGGATAATACAAGACCTGTTGATCTTAAAGTTACTTATTTGAACGAGTTTGTTTTGGCCGTCGTCGTCGCGTTGCCGTCACCTATTTGCTAAAGGTCCCTAATCCCAAGCCGACGGCGCGAAGCGCCGTGCGAGGGTACTAATCCCCCCGGCTATTTACTCCCGGGGAAACGAAAGCATTAGCGAAGTCTAAAATTCATCAATTATCGCGGGCGTGGGTCACCAACGATGGGTGGTCATTCTCACTGATATCAAAAATATGGCAGACTGTCATGAATAGCGGACACTGATTGGTCCAATTTAAAGTTTGCATTATAACGACTGCATGACGACAGCGAAATAGCAAACATTTCTTGACTTGATGATTGATAAATTTCTTGCAAATATATTTCATTTTTGCTCGCATTTTTGCAAGATTTTGTAAATTTCAAATCTTTCTCAGAAAGAAAGGGCGAAAGAATCGTCTAAAAGAAGGGAGCCGACGTTAACGAAAATAAGTTTGTTTTAAATATTGATTTTACAATGGATTTAAAACCCGACGGCCTTTGCGTCTATGAAACAACTAAACAAGGCAGCATATAATTTCAGTACATCTTTTATATTGATTCCCTTTTTAATTTAATTTAATTTTTTAAATAAAAAAGAAAGCAAAGTTATTTGCATGCGAGAATTTGAAATCATTTTATTGCAAACTCAAAGTTTATCGATGAAGCCATTTAATTATTAAAAAAGCAGTTTAGTTTTATAAAGAACACTTTAAAACGTTTTGCGAAGCGTTTGTGGTCGAATTTTACCTTAAAGTGAAGCTTATATTACGTATAATAACATACCTAACATATATATGTTGGGAAATTGATAATTTTTTAATTTTTAGGCGATTTTTCATTAAATTTCATTAAATTGTCATTTTACCATGACAACTATGGTTTTATCAGCAAGGCGAGGGTTTCTGCATGTATTTTCTAATATATTTCTGCATGTATTTTCTAATATATTTATTATCGATGTTGTTGTGAACAATTTATGCAAATCTTCTAAGTAAGTTTATTATTTCCATTATTTTACACTTGTTACTGACAGTAGTTGAGTCCCCTGTGGTTTGAAACAATAAACAAATGTTTAGTTTATGCGATAAAAGCAGGCGACGAGTTTTCTATATCTATTATAAAATTTTCATAAAAACAAGAGTAGCAAAAAAACCAACGTTGTACCTGTATCTATCCAATGACTAACAAGGGCGAGAGAAAACCTTTCAGCCCCTACGGTACCATGAGGACAAAGAGGATCCTTAGTAAGTTTCTGAAGTCTCTCTACTGAAAAGAAGTGCCCACATTCATCGCGATCACATCTCGCCGTACCATGTTGTGGACAAGCTTCTTTTTGTCCGCTGCAGCATTTCAGCACAAGCGAAGCAGTAACATTTCTGTAAATCAAAGGCTCCTGTTTTATAACGCTTTTTATGCAGTCCTCCAGGACCTGCTTAAGGTATCTCATAAACTTGCGGTTAGTTGGATCATGGCATCCACCTTTGGGAACAACGCCAACTTTGATCATCGCTGGAATTTTCATCAGATAAACCTCAAACCAACCTTCGCTACCACCGAAGCACTCGAAGGTAAGACACGTGTAATTGCAATAAAGTCGAGGTGTTAAGGTTGGCAATTCCTTCTCTTTGCACGTGCTGATGATACTCATCTGAAACCTCGTATAAAAACCGAGTGGAACGTATGACAAATCGAATTTGATAAAGATCGAGACAATTGGGCTGTCTGACAGCAGCTTTTGCACATCGCTTCCTTCATTGAAGAAAGGGGCCACTGAAGGCACAATGTAGGCTGGCTCTCCTTCATAATCCCACGGACAAATCAAACTAAATTGCTTCATCAAATCCTCCAGGTCTTCAAATATTCCGTCGACTTTTTTCTGAAGATACTCTTGCATCAAAATACCTTCACCCAGCAGCTTATAAAATTGGGCATCTTTCGGAATCATCTTTTGCTCTTCCGGTACCGTGATAATTTTCGTAAAGAGGTTCATCAACCAACAAGGGTCAAGTACCACGACTGGAGATTCCTTGTGATGGACGATTATACCCTGGTTATGCAGAAAGTCTAGAGCGGAATCAACGTTATCCACGTTGCAGAGTTGAGCCACTTCATGACACTTTTCTAATGTGATATACATCGAACGTTCATTTACCATCTCATTTCCGAGTTCTACCTCTAACCGTAACCATCGAACTGGCATCGGTGGCTGTTGTTCCAAGATCTCCTTACACAGGACGTAAAGCGTTCGGCGAAGCTTTCGAATCTCATCACTATTTCTATCAGACAACGTGTTGTCGATGACGTGAATTTGCGGGAATACATTCCGAAACGCCTTCTCGCGTAGGATATCTATGATTCTATTCTTTACTTTGGCAATATCCCCCGCGGCCTTGCATTTATCACTGTTGGTCAAAGCAATCACGACGGGTGGTAGTTTATAACGCTTTGGGTGACTGTCTGAAGGAATCTCGCTGCAGATGACATCACTCAATCTTGCCAAGACCGTTAGCCAGGACAACAAATAATCTAAGTTGGTTTCATAGAACGGGTCATGCAGATCACGCTCAGAATCACGAAACTTGAACCGTGACTTAGCGGGTTCATCCAGAGGAGAGCTAATATCAACCACCAACAGATAAGGACACTGAATCTTTAAAAAACAAAAGTGCGTGTCGTAAAAGACACTTTGGCCGGCAAAGTCATGGACAAATACTGTAGTGGATAGACTTTCGCTGTTATCATCGTTGACCACCAATCCATTTATCCTGTCGAGTGCTTCTTCTGGCAATATTTCCTTTGACTCAAACGAAGTAGCATCATTCTCTTTTATTTCTGGTTGCTCTTGATTCGTCGACACCAGCTTCGCAGTGCATTTAAAAACATGCTCATCTTCTTCATCGGCACTCATGAAAAACCTTGTTACTTTTCCCCTCCAGGGATCCTCTGCGTTCTTATCTGTTAGCTCTACTACATTGACTTCAATACCGTCGGTACTTAGTTCTTCGGAATCGAAGGACTGCCCCAAAAGGTGCTTTTTTAAAGACGTTTTACCACCTCTGTCTTGGCCAACGATCATAACTGAGATTCGTGTGTTTTTTGCTTCACCATTTTTAAGAGATTGACGATAGGCATCGGTGTACAGGACTCTGTTGTAACCTGAAAAAATCACATTATTATCAATTTCAATATCCTTTTGAAATCAGACTTTCAATGTTTGTTTGTAAGTTCGGAATGCCCGTTGTAAAATTTTCATGATTTACAATGATTCAATAGTAAGCCGCTATCTGTTTGGCTGGCTTATATGCCAAAGTCATTGTAAATCGGTTTAATAGTGAGTTTGGCAACCAACAAAGGCAACATCAGAAAACAAAATTACTTATGCTTTTGTATTCCAGCAAAAACACATATTACTAAACTTTTATAAAAGCACTTATCATTCTTTTAATTAAACAACCCTGAAATTCCCTGAAGAAGCAATAGTAAGTGAATTCACATAAAACACCCCAAACAACTTGCACGTTTTACTCTGCTGGCGTAGTCTTGAGCCGTGAAAAAGATGAAAATAACGTTGCAGTTTGAACAACTACGGCGTACTAGAATGCTCAATGAAATGCAAATTTTTAGACGCCTAAAGATGCTATTGTTGATGAGCACGTTCTCGTTGCCGTTGTATTTGCCAAACCCTCTAATGGTGCCTATAAAGGCCGATTTACACTACACAACTTTTGCCTAAACCTGTCGAATGCAACCTGCTTACAACTTGAGTTGTACTGTGTAAATCTTACGTTGCCGTAGGTAATTTGTCTGCTTGATTTACAAGTTGTAAGTAGGTTGCATGCGACAGTTTTAGGCAAAAGTTGTGTGGTGTAAATCGGCCTTAAAGCATGGTAAAGCCATTGTACGGTGGGCTAGGTCGGTGTAAGCTGGGTTAAGGATGTGTCTATGGGAAACTATACTATTGGTGCTTTATCATTATACGCTGTGGTTTGAACGTTAGGGAGGTTCAGATTTGTCGTTCACTACACCAACCATTAAAGGGACCATTAACCAATCAGATGCGTTTGATATAATTTGGGACCGTTGTCAGAATTTTGCCTTAGAGAATTACCCAAGATATACCCAAGGTGATATAGCTATTGGGATCCATGACTGTGAAATAAATAGAGTTCACATATTGGTGGTAACCTATCATGGTCAGTGCACGTTGATAATATATCTAAGAAAATTGCTTCGGCTATTGGTGCTTTGAAGTGCATAACGACAAAAACAGCAGCGCATGCAGGTGTACCTTGCTTCGATATAGCCTCATTTTGGCTATTGGTTCTCGGTCTGGGATACTTTAGGAGAAACTCTTAGTATGCGAAAATACATGCAGAAATTACAGAACCGAGCGGTCAGAGACTCAGACTACTGTTTTCGAAGGAAGCTTTATTTTGGTAGATCACAATAAGCTATTGGAAAATTGTGAGAAAAGTGTGGTAGGCCAGCTTTTATTTCTTGGCTAGGATAGTACCTCAAAGATAGGTCTCGAGTCACTAAATTCCGCAATGCATGAATTCTCGCAGGAGGCAGAAAGCAAACTTCCCGAATTTTCCACATTGTGCCCGACATCACCAAAATGAGCTAGATGAAACAACAATTTAAACCATCACACCAAAAAGCTGTATCGTAAATGACTTTTGACATTTAAAATTTGAAAAAGAACAATTTAAGGCGGCTCCCCGCAGTTTGTACTAGAAAATGGAAGACCTCCGATTTAGACCCAATTTTTCGACAATTCCCTATTTCAATTGCTAAAAGGGCAAGGAAAGTCCGACTAGAAAAAATAATAACTACAGCAACTGACGTTGTTATGACAACAATGACGATTCAATATGTGGTCGATATTTTGGGTTTAAAGTTATTTAAGTTGAAAATGAGGTCCGTTACCCCATTTTTTATTTCATGAAACGAATTCGTTTAGTATTTTGAATCATTGTTTCAATTTTTAAAAAGATCTGGCATGCTTACGTTTGGCTCTGGAATGATTACATTTTCCGATCATGAAAAATTTTGGCATGATCGGACAGAATTTTTTTTTAAAAAAATGAGGTTCACCGAGTTTCGAGTTAAATTACCACCGATAATATCCGCCAATTTAGATTGAAGAAAAACGAAACCTGACGAAGAATGAACTATCATTTCGTAATTTCATAAGATATTAATATTAATAATAATTTATTTTTTATATTGCGCAAATATCCATATGTATATGATCAAATATTAGCAAAACAGTAACGTTCAGAGCATGCAAAAATGTTTTATGAGTAAATTTACATTTACGGGCGAAGCTACTTTGCTTTGTGCCTTCAAAGAACTTAATATAGAGCTTAAGCAAGCGACGTTTTTGTCAACACGGACGTAGCGTCAGCCCTGAAAGGACTGGATCAATTACGGTGGTTTTGTTGCAAAATTAAACATTAAGCAGTACGTAAATAAATAAAACGCCATTTATAACGCAAGCATTCATTTTGGGGTTTTTTCTCAACCTCTGTTGTTTTGAAATTTGTTTTCTTGCTATGCCATCGTTCAAGAAAACTCGAGCCTGCCTTCTACAGTTACTCCAGAAAGCTTATCACTGCCGAACAACTTCTCATCTTGCTCGAGGAAAATACATAGCACAATCACGAATTCAACTACGAGCAGTACGGAAGATGATCTGCAAAGCATCCCTGAACCTGAATTTCTGTCTACTTTCAGATTTGAAAAGGCAGATATTCCCGTTTTGGCAACCAGAGACTTTTCACTGTTATCAGTAAACTACTGCAGGAAAACTGGAAGAGTTATGTATACTTTTACGCCGTTTGGCATTCCCGTGTCGGTATGCGGACATGAACCCTATGTTTTGAGCTTGATAACGAACAAGGTTTTGGATTTAACTTATGAAACCCACAGCTACAGACTAACACAAGTTAACCGGGTATTCTATTTTTCGTGAAGACAGGACTGGTCAAACTGGTGGCGGAGTATTTCTAGCTGTTAAACATATAAATTCAAAGTATCACGATGTGCAGATCTTGAACGTCCAGAAATTGTCGAAAATGTTACCACTCTTACTCCTGGACAAGTGTTTCCAACTGATCACCATACTTATTAATATGCAATTAAATTAAAAAATTTAAACCATGCGAGCCAGTGCCACGCAAAGTATTCGACTTTAATGGAGGTAACTTCGATGAACTTCCCAGCTCCCTTTGGCGCATATTACCTGTCGCAGTGAGTGACTTTACTATATGTCAACGGACAGTATCGATGATTGCATGCTGGCTGAAATGGAAAAAATTGTTTCTTGGCGCTGTGGATAAATTTATTCCAACAAGGATCGTCAAAGACAAGAATTGTCCGACTTGGATTGAAGGAGAAGTTCGCCATTTCATAAGAAAGAAATATGATGCTTTGAGAAAATTTCAGCAGGACAGATCTGATATCCGCAAACAAAACCTGCGCGAACTAAGTCAAAAAGTGAAATATTTGATAAGGGCAAAGCACCGCGAGTATCTCAAGAAAACCGAAGGTTCTTTCAAGGACAACCCAAAATTATTCTGGATTTACCACAAGGCTATCTTACACCACCATGGAAAGTCAACTTCCAAAATAACACATAATGGCAAAACAGTAACAACACCAGCTGGTAAGGCAGAGCTGTTCAATTCGTATCTCTCTTCTGTATTTCGTCCTCCATTTAAAACTCCAAGATCTCGTTTACAATCCGTTGGATAAAAGTACAGGTAATCATGCGATGGCGAGTACAATTAGGGATTAATAGTACGAGTGATGTTTGGAAATTCTGCCAAAATTGGACGGGCCGGCGGGGCGAGTCCAATTTGGCAAATTTCCAAACATCACGAGTACTATTAATCCCTAATTGTACGAGCAACATCGCATGATTACTTGTTTATATTAGCATGACAAAGCCAAAGTCCAATCCTGCCAAACATTCAACTAAAAATTGGTGCTTTTGTTCGTATTTTCATTTAGTTCTTTTGTTGATGCAAATTTTGGTGCTTTTGATCGTATTTTCATCTAGTTGCTCTTGGGCAATTTCATTTCACATCTGTGTTTAAAATATCTTTTCGCCATTTTGTTTGTTTTCGGAAAATCATTAATTGTACTGCAGTACAATTAATGATGGTAATAGAACGAATAGGAGTGCTATTAATGCCATAATCATACGAGTGATTACAAAATCAACCGACCGCGTAGCGGGAGGTTGATTTGTTAATCACGAGTATGATTATGGCATTAATAGTACGACTTAATTCATGCTATTACTTATTAATTATTTATCTTCTGTAATCAAACTGTGGAAAAAAGCACAAAAATACAATTTGTTGAAATTCAATATAATTATTAAATTTTTGTCATGACAATTCTTAGTAAAATAGTACAATTTTGAATTAAATTTATCATAATCAAATTAACATATTATTAACTTCCGGGTATTATTTCCGGTATAATCACATGACAACATTGTTTGAATTATTCAACACACAATTGGGAAGCCATGTTTGTATGTTTATAACGTGTTCAAAATAGTGAAGTTCTTTAGTTCATTTTAATCTGAATATAACTCCTGGTTGTGTCTAGTTCGGTGTCTTCTGCTGGAAGAACAGGTAGGTCATTTTCGTCAGAAAATATATAATTTAACAGCCCTCGAAAGCGAGGTCGGCATTCGGCAATGCCGACCTATTTATAAATGCTGATCTATCAACCTCCCAGGTCGGCAATGTTTTGCCGACCTTAATTCAGCCAAAGTAAGAAACTTTTTTGGAGCTGATAGCTGTTAAAAAGTCAGCGATTATAGAATTCGATACACTTTAGTGTAAGGTTTAAGAATTAATGGGTATTATGATATAATTTAGGTAAGACTTTAAAAGAAAAACCTTCGTGACATTTATACTTTTCAATAATTCGTAAATACGTGATTACTAGTGCAGGCTACTTGTGCTCCAAAACATGGAAACAGATTTTAAAAAATGCCGAGATGTGCCGAGCTAGGTCAGATTTAGGTCGGCATATTTTATTTATTTAGCTTTGCCAACTAGGGCAGGGTCACCACAACAGCATATGCCAATTACTGTGGGCCCTTTTTTACCTAACCCACCCTGTCAACTTTCCCTGTGGGAG
>CACRXK020014904.1:0-12691 GCA_902702795.2 Paramuricea clavata
ATATTCGCTTCACAGTCGGGCAATATTGGTTTATTATAGAAATAAATGGGACAAATTCTGTCAATTTTGTGGGAAATTCTGTCAATTATGTGGGAAATATGCTATCTAATAGGAATTTTTTGTAATCACTTCTCCCCCCCCCCAATCACTTCTTTCCAACCCCTAATATTTTCCTTCCCGTACGCCCATGCTTAAAATCGCATTAACTCGCCAACATGCATTCTGTTTGATACATTCAGTCAGTAATGTACTCAAGTTTATCAATTGCTGCTATTTTGCTGGCAAATCATGTATAATCCAGGTGTTTTGCAATCAAAAGTAATGCAACATGGATAAATCAAATAAGTGGATTAGGCTGACAATATTTAGTCACTCAATAGGCTCCGGTCGTTAATAAAAACAGAGCCTTTTTCTGCTTTACACAGACTTTACAATAATTAGGCAATTCTGGAATATGAAAGACCCATAGATTCCATTACACTACCAGCAACAAAATTGAGTTATTGGTTAATTTCATTATTGGTGTAAAATGTGGAGGCTGGGCTACAATTTATATGGACTATGGTGGCTGGGCTACAAATTAATCTATAATATACATGGCTTCTCAAAGCCTAACTGCTGTTAGAACAACAGTAGGAGACTATGATAATGAGAGTCAATGAGTACGAGTATAGAATAAGGTCATCCTGCAATTTGTGCACTGTTGCATGTAGATCGAGCACTGCATTGTATACAATGGTTGTACTTCGACTTGTGCATGGTTATACTCTAGCTCCTAGTTATAATTATATTGGCTATCATACGAAAAACATACGTGGGGTTTGATATGAGCGAGATTTGCAAGTTTTGCAACTCTCATCTATTAAATTTTCCAGACCTGTATATAAAATAAACAGTAAAACAATGATTACATCGTACATACCATACAGTCTTTGTTGTTGCTTGTTTGCAGAACACTTGACATATTATCAGGTAAGACTTAAAACCACGATGTAGTGCGCGGTGTGCCATTTGTTTAATATAATTTTGTTTAGTATTTTTTTAAATAATTTAGAATTCCGACCATTTATATGCGATGTACTTCATGTAAATTAAACTTTACGGCATTACGTCGACAGTTTCCGAATGCGTGACAATACTGTTTCAAACTGTTTCTGGATATAGATATCAAACATAATTTTATAAAACATGTTTGTTGAAACAGTTTAAATAAAATGCAAGCTAAATAAAGAAGTGTTGACAAGATACAAAACAAGACAATTTCACTTACAAGGGTGACAAGGTAATTTATAGGAATATAGCTTATTGTAACTGTATAAATATATTGTGCGTTTCTACTCCCTGTGGGCTGTGGTTCTTTTGGAAATCAAATATCTATTATATTTTGAATTAATAATATTAAAGTTTAGCCTAAGACATCTGTAGTTTAGTTATAGGTTGGTATTTTGCAATTATGTACCGTACATGCCCCTTAAGTAGAGTATATTTATTAACTATTTACAATATTTACAATATATATTAAAACGTAGCCATGAATGACCACATGACCCCACAAGACGAACTACAATGGCTTCTAAATAAGACAATCGATGAAAAGTTCACGAATATTGAGCTTTATATATGATTCGGGTTAAATACAATAATTATTAACCTAGCTTTATATAAAATGTACATACATGTTCTAATAATTGTATTTTGCTTCATACAATGCATATGTGTGTGAAAACATTACATTATTCAGCTCACTCCCCTTTGGGGCTTTTCAGTCACCGCTTACATCAAGTATTAGGGTTACTTATGTTAGTCTAGACTATTTATCTTTATAACAATGAGAATATGATATCACTTTTCTAACTGTGTTTATTCTAACCCACCCTGCCATATTTTGCCTTGTGGGAGGAAACCGGAGCAAAATATAAAATTCAATTACCTTGAAAACACAGGTCTAAATTGCAATCCCTAAAATTTAGAATTTTCTCTTAAATCGCCTAAAATCGCATTAAATCGCAGTGCTTGAAAATCCCAGTTTTTCCTTAAATCGCCTAAAATCGCCCAAAATCGCATTATATCGCAGCGATTTAAGGCGATTTACCGCCCCAGAGTAGGCCCAACCCCTTTTCTGGCTACTTTTAAGGTATTTTTTACTTTAAATTAGCAGTAACATGAGCAATGCATGCAACCACAGTTAATAGAAGGAACGTATCTATCGTATGCTGTGCATAAAATAGGAAAATAAGCTTCTTTGTGGGAGAAATTGAACATTTAAGACACTGCATTTACTTGTTCGATCAGTATGTTTCAGATTAATAAACTTTAATTTCGATATCGATATTTGACGAAATTCAGCAAACATAATGTTGAAATTTAAGTATAATGTAGAAGAGATATGTCATTCCGCTTCCACGAGTAATAAGCACAAGCACAAAAACCTCAGATTTTTCATGATATGTAACATGCACTTGCGAAAATGCGAATATGCCAGTATAAGTCAAATCGGAAATAATCTACTTTTGAATAATTGAATACAGTTGAATGTGAGGTCCAATCTAAAGGCCCTGTTACACCATTGCGTATCGTACTAGCGTATGCCAGCGTATGAAAAATATCACTCATACGCGGGTATACGCTGACATACGCTAGATGTGCGTTAGGCATAGGTTATATACGTTTTAAGCACGGTCGCGTACGGCCTGGCATACGCTCGCATACGGCGAGGCAGCAAGCATGCTCAAAAATTAAGCATGCTCAAAAATTTTACCGAAGTTGTCCGTGCAACAGTGAACAAAGGTTTTGATGTAATATCTAAGTTATCAAAGCTCGGATGCAAAGCTGGTGGATTGAATCCAAAAATAGCCGCCCATTTGTGGGAAACTGTGGCTCTTCCACATATACTATACGGTTGCGAGCTGTGGTACCTGAAAAACCAACACATCAAAGAACTGGAAAGGGTCCTGAACGTGTTTTGTAGAGTTACTCAGTGTCTGATACCGGGTTCCTCAGGATCGGCTGCCAGGGGTCTACTGGGTTTACATAGCCTAAAGGCTGAAATTGGCAAACGAAAACTGTATTTATTGGGCAGAATTATTAACTCTAGCTCTTCATTGGCGTATAGAAAGTTGTTTATCCGGAAACTTATTAAATGGAAATGGAGGCAGAGCAATTCAACAATGTCAGGGTTTATCCCTGATATTATGAGGTTGTTGGTTGATGAAAATTTACTCGGTTATGTTACTGAATTTCTAAGAAATGACGAATTCCCAGCAAAAATTATTTGGAAGAAAATTGTCAAAAAAGCTGTGTATGAAAGTGATCATTATGAATGGGTGGATAAAATTGAAAGGAAAAAGGAACTTGAATTCTATCTCTGGAGTCAACCTTGTATATCTTTGAGCATCTGGTATGATCTGTGGAAGTACGGACAATCAAAGCAGATAACAGATATTCTTCGCCTTCAGTGTGGCTCCTTGACTGTAAATAAGGACAGATGTGGGAATCCTGGAACGTTAAACGGAATTTGTTCAGCATGTCAGGGACTTTATAATAATGCTGTTCATCATGCTTTATTGTATTGCAGAAAGACAGAAGAAGTTAGAGAAAGCTGGTGGTCTTGGATACAAGATCATCTTCCAGTTAGAACATGCATGGATTTATATTCCTTGGATGATCAGAGTTTTATCAGAACCTTATTGGAGGACTACTCAGTTTTAAGTAGAAGTAATGACAGTTTTAGTGATGACTTTAAGTTAAAATGCGCGATGTACATTTCGTACTGTGTTCAAAACTCGGTCTTTGATCCGTTTGTGATTAGATAGTTATTAGCCTATTATAATTTAACCATTAATCTTATCAATTTGTAAATTTTATAATACCTAGTTTAAATTCTTTTGTAAATAATTTACTCTTCATTTTGGAGGCAATTAAAGATTTAAACTGACTTGATTCTGCCATATTAACCCGCGATGAGCAAGAGAAAGATCTTGGAGTTACTATATTATTATTATTATTTTATTATTTAAAAATATTTAAAAATGGTAGTCCTTCAGGCACCTGTTTTTCAAGGAGCCGTTTGCAAACTACTTAAATTAACAATACAAATATAAATTAATTTACAACTATTACACTACCTATATATGTAAGAGTTATAAACCGAGTAGGAGGTTTATAACTGATATATTGACCCGAGGACGCGTAGCGTCCGAGGGGCAATATATCAGTTATAAACCGACTTTCGAGGTTTATAACTAACTTATATCACACTTGCGGAGGTTTTCCAACATATTTTGTCATTTTCAAAAATTTTTAATGAAAAATTCTCGCGTTTTGTCTACAAGTTTAATCTAATCATTTATTCAAGGTCTATAAGTTAGGTCTAGTTATAAACCTCGGACGAACAAAGAAAACCGACGCAAGTGTGATATAATACTAATTATATACTAGATTACTAATTACTAATTGTATAGCTGGCATCATCAGCTATACTGTATACCTGGCATCATCACATATGTATAATTGTTGCAAAGGCAAACAACTTATTAGGTCTTCTTAAGAGAACTAGCCCAGTGTTAACTGATATTCAAGTGAAACGGACATTATACTTATCTCTTGTCAAGTCACAGTTATGTTATGCTACCCAAGTTTGGTCCCCGGCGCAGGACATGCTCAAAGCCAAGCTTGAAAGAGTACAGAGGCGAGCTACCAAATGGATTTTCGGTTACAAAGGCAAAGAAATGTCTTACCACCAGAGACTGCAGTTGCTCTACTTATTGCCTTTATCCTACAACAGAGAAATCAAAGACCTAACCTTTTTCTACAAGGCCCTATATGGGTACATCGACGTGAACGTCAATAAACATATTGCATTTATACGCCATGGCCGCACCAGACACAGCCAGATTCCTTTAGTTATGAAAGCTCCACGTTGTAAGACAAACGCTTTTCAGGCATCCTTTTACAACCGGATTGTCAAACTCTGGAACACTATTTGCAAAACAGCTCCTGTGCATGGCTTTTCCAACATCTCATCATTTAAACAATTACTCAAGCACACATACCTGACTTTATTCAATGCATCCTTTGACATAGACTTCCCGTGCACATGGACACTGTCTCGTGACTGTTCTCGCCATTGAGAATTGGCTTTACATACAGTATATTTTACCATTTAGTCTTATGTTGACCTATGTTATTTTAACGTTATATTTTAACGGGAAGGCGCCTCGCATGGGTATTTCAGTCCCGTTCGCGCCTTTGCCGATTGGTTACTTTCAAATTTGTATTTGTACTTATTTATAAATATTAACCAATAAAGACATAAAGTTGTTAAAAAAAAGAAAGTTACAATTCTTACAGCTTCACTGCATAAAGAACAGGAGAAAGTAGTTTCTCATTTTGTTCGTGTTGATGAGATTGAGAAACAAATTCAAAATCTCATGGCTGATAACAATAAACTGCTCAATCCAGGGGGGGAGGAAAGTGAATAATTGGGGAGGGGCTGACTTTCATATATTCATGTTCTGCATCATTTATTTCCTTTGGAACAGATTGTTTTACAGTCTGTGAACACGAATATATGAATATCAGCCCCCTTATCGACTTCCCGCCGCCCCTGCAACTAACAATGCGGATAAAAGCAATCAAAATGAGGGTGTGACTTTAAACTCACACAAATCTCATGTGGAAACAAATATGTCTGTTGTTGATCTTGGACATTTGGCAAACAGCGAAAATTTGAATAATTATTCTAATACAGGGTGAGTAAAAAAAAACTGACACCTATGCGGCAAATTTGAATATCAAAGGTATGAGTTTTTTTACTCACCCTGTATATCAAACACAAAGGGGGATACTCTATTAAATAACCTTAACTACGAAGACAACGAATGCATCGCCGTTAATAATAGTACAACTATGCACGTAGCCCCAGTGATAGAAAATAATAGTAGACATAACACAAGCACAATAACAGAGTTAGCAAGTGAGCCTCCTACTCCGGGTACCATTGATCGATATACGAACTCACAGGATAATACCTCACCAAACAACAATGTTCATACTAGTAACGAATGTTTAATAAGTCTACCCACGCACAATAAAGAGCGCCAAAAACAGCGATATGCGAAATTATCAACCCATCCCAACTCATGTTACAAGAACAGCAAGAAAACCGATGAAAAGTCATGGGTTTAAAAATCGGAATAATTATTGGACAAGAAATAACAATTTCTTACAGCAACACGAACGAATTTGTAAATCTAGAAAAGGTACATCTAAACAAAGTAACAAATTCGATTTTTGTATATGTCCCAAGTGCAAAGACTTGGAATGGTTCAACCTTTCAATCCTTTCATAATCCTTTCAATTGTATTCCTATTGCTACGATTAACAGCCCTATCAATTATTCCTCAACCTCTGTAATTACACCAAATTCTAACGTAGATCATTTCTCGAGGAAGATTACTGCTAACACCATGACTATGACTAAACATATTAATAAACATATTCAATAATCAAAATCCTAATTCCTATATCCCATGCAGCTATTCTATCAGCATACGGAGAGCAATAGCAACTAAAATAGACGAGGTCCAGCAAATTGCGGAAATTAACTCTGTTGGCATAATTTGCATAACTGAGACCTGGCTGTCTGCAAACATCCCAGACTCCAATGTATCTATCCCAGGTTATAATCTTTTTCGGCAAGACCGTGCTCGTACCACTGGTGGTGGTGTATGTGTCTATTTAGATGACAAGATAGCATGCAAATTATTAACTTCCTGCGTTGAAGATGACGTTGAATTAATTTGGCTGTCAACGAGACCGTATAGACTACCGAGACAGATCACATCAATCATATTGAGGGTTATATACCACCCACCAAATAGCCAGAGGAATGAAAATATTATCCTAAAACGTCACGTTCAGAAAAGTTTGGATGCTATTTCATCTGAACAACCCAATGCCCATATGATAACTGGTGATTTCGATCCCAATTCCACCGATCTACAGTAAAAAAAAGCGCAACCAAATCACTTGAAACAACTCGTGAAATTTAAAACGAGGGATTCCAGAATCCTAGATTGGATGTTTGTGAATAAGCCCAAGATGTTTGACTTAACTCGGTTACCCAAAATTGGAACCTCTGACCATTATACGATATTAGCAAAGCCGAAACCTAAATCTGAGACCAAACCGGTAATTAAGAAGATAAAAATACGTGACACTCGAAACAGTGCTTGGCGTACATTTGGAAGGTGAATCGTAGGGAAGGACTGCAGCTTTGTATTAAACGCTCACTCCTGTGAAAATAAATGATGCTTCCATGTGTGAACTTAACTCTGCCATTGATACTTGTCTCCCACTCCAGACTATTAAGAAACACCTCACTGACCGACCATGGATGACAAAGAAAATTAAAAATTGTATTTATAAAAGACAAATTGCGTTTATTCGCCACGGGAAAGATTCGATAAGTTTTAAGTTTTGGAGAAATAAAGTACAATGTGAAATAAAAATGGCCAAGCATCACTATTATAAAAATCGTGTCTCTAAGCTGGAAAACACAAGTTCCAGCAAATGGTGGAGAGAAACAAAATGACTTTCTGGTCAGGATATAAAACAGCAGTGGCATCATCAATTCCTCGAAGAGTATATGGACGTCAAATCCTTTGCAAACAGTATAAATGACATCTTCGTTGACCTTACAAACGACTTCGAACCACTCAGGCCTAGCGGTCCACCACACCTAGCGTTCCAGAGGATTTACTAGTAACACAACATGAAGTCTATCACGCATTAGTATAAACCTACTAGTAGGCTATCATGTATCGTGCGTTCTGATTGGCTACGCTACTAGTAGGCTATTAGTGATAGCCTACTAATAGCAACAAGCGGCGAAGGGCGCGAGAGTCAATGGCCGCTTTTAAGTATGAAAAGCTGCATTCAATTGGGAAAAAGCTTATCAAGAAATGGCCAAATTTTGGTTCTGGATTACACACAAACAAAGACTCTTTACCCCCAAGTTGCTGATTTGGTTGACTCGTTATCAGGACATAGATATTTCTCAACGCTAGATCTGACGTCTGGTTATTGGCAGGTTCCAATGGAAGAGTCCAGTCAAGAGAAACCAGCCTTTGTTATCCCTGGAGGAGGACATTTTGAGTTTCTACGCATGCCATTTGGGTTGACAAATGCGGTTCCTACGTTTCAAAGGCTTATGTCAGTCGTTCTGGAAGGTCTCTTGCCTCTTAGGTGTCTTGTATACCTAGATGATGTTCTGGTCATTGGTCGGTCTTTTGAGCAGCATTTAGAGAATCTGGATAGCAGTTCTAGAAGCAATCAGCAAAGCAGGACTGAAACTGAAACCTTCAAAATGTCATTTTGCACAATCAAGTGTAGACTTCCTTGGTTTTACTATTTCAGATTCAGGTTTTGCTCCAGATTCCAAGAAAGTGGAAGCTATCAGCAGATATCCAACTCCGAAAGACCTGACAGAGTTAATTAAGGAGCTTTCTTGGTATGGCTTCGTATCACCGCAGGTTTATCTATGGGTTTAGTGACATTGCTAGTCCACTAAATCGTCTCACTCAGAAAGACATGCCATTTGTATGGGATGAGAACTGTGAAATGCATTCCAAAGTATCAAAGAGCAACTTATGTCGAGTCCTGTTCTGGCATTCCCAGAACCAAATGGTGATTATATTCTATACACCGATGCAAGTGATGTAGGAGTAGGAGCTGTTTTGGTACAAGAAGATGGAGAGGGAGAGGAGAGAGTTATATCTTATGCATCGAAAGCGTTCTCAGGTTCAGAGAAGAACTGGACTACCACAGAGAAAGAAACATACGCCGTTGTTTGGGCTCTCCAATATTTCCATCCTTATGTGTATGGACGAAAGGTGGTCATATATACAGATCACAAGGCTCTAAAGTGGTTGAAAAACGTTAAACATCCAAATGGTAAACTGGCACGCTGGATTTTGAAACTGGAAGAGTACGACTACACTATAGAACATAAGCCTTGTAATATGATGCAACATGCTGATGCACTTTCCCGTGCCCCAGTTAACAGCATTCGAATTTCCACATTGTCGTGGACGGAACTTGAAGAAACTCAAAACCTGGATGATGATATTCTGTTGGTAAGGAGATGGGTATTGAATGGTTTAAGACCAGATGATAAACCAAAAGATAGCAGCCCGATGTTGAAAGCGCTGTACAATGTCTTTGAATCTTTAGTCGTTGAAAAGAATGTTCTTTGTCGAAAATGGATCGATAAAGATGGTAAAGAAACGTTACAGATCGTTCTACCTAAGTTGGCTTCACCTGCAATTTTGAAAGATGCCCACCAGCAAGTTGGTCACCTTGGAATAGCCAAAACATTCGAAATGATTCAGATTAGTTTTATTTTAGTTTTATTTACCCACAAATAATATTTACAAGTTGAATATTTAAGAATATATAAACGGGCTAGAGACCTCTGGAAATCCTGTTGGACTTTTAAGACGAGGCCCCTATAGTTTTAGTGTTCAGTAATATAAAAATAGATTATGTACATAAGGACAATTTGCAATGAAAAACACAAACTATTTACAAACAAATATGAAAATGTTTAAGGAATATTTAGTACATTACAGAATACTGTCATTAATATTCCTGAAATATTTACATCAACTAGACATCAAGTAATAGGATTTTGCAGTTTTCTTAAAAGAAAAATATGATTTAATATTTTTAATTTCTTCATCAAGGCAATTCCATATAAAAACTCCTTTGTTAAATACAGTGTATTTGCGATAGTTTGTTCTCTTATAGCTCACATGTAACTTGGTAGAATTTCGAGTATTATAGTTGTATAGTTCGTTATTTTGTTTGAAGTAATCATTATAAAAGTCCGGCAAATTTTGACAATAATTGAAGCGATACATGAATAAGCTGCATAGATAATCATTAATTTTGTAGATATCCAAGATTTTCAATTGTAAAAATATTGGTTCAGAATGATCCATATAAGATTTAAAACAGATTAGTCGTACAATTTTTTTTTGCACATTTAGTAACTTTTGTAACCTTGTTGGGTATGTACTTCCCCAAACTAGATTTCCGTACGTGAGGTATGGATAGACCAATGCATAATAAATCAATTTCGAAGTGTTTTTGTTCGTAAAATGTCTTAGTTTAGCAATCAGACCCGCAGATTTAATTATGTTTTTCAGAACGGAGTTGATGTGATTCTTCCATGTCAACTCTTGATCAATTAATACACCTAGGAATTTTACCCAAGGTACTTGTTCAACTATATCATTATTTATTTTTACTATGATTTCCTGAATTAATGTATATTAGAAATAGTAGTGGTCCAAGAATTGAACCCTGTGGGACGCCAGTCCTAACACTCATTTCAGTTGACCTATGTTGTTTATATTTGACCATTTGAGTTCTTTCCTGTAAATAATTTATAAACCATTGTAGACCTATTCCTCTAATTCCATAGTGTTGAAGTTTTTTATGAGAATTTCGTGATTGACAGTGTCGAAGGCTTTAGAGAGATCAAGGAAAATACCTACAGTATATTTACCTTCATCTATTGCTTTGGATATCTTATCGGTTAGTTCGAGAATGGCATGCTCAGTTGATCTATTTTTTCTAAAACCAAATTGATGTTCTGAAAGTATACGATGTTTTTCAACATAGTTAATTAATCGCTTGTGCATAAGTTTTTCAAGTAGTTTTGAAAAACAAGTTAATACCGATATAGGTCGATAGTTTTCAAATAGATTATTTTCCTTAGCTTTGAAAATAGGAGTAACTAAAGCTATTTTCAAAAAATTTGGTATTTTCCAGTTTCAAATGATAGATTATAAATATATGTTAGAGGTTTAATTATTTCTTCACTGATGATCTTTATCATTTTCGCGCTTATGTCATCATGTCCTGCACTTTTAGTTTCACTTAAGTTATTAATCTCAACTTGCAGCTCATATTCAGTCACAGGTTCTATAAACATACTTTCAACATAGTTACCATTAAGGTAGCTTTCATACGTTATGTTATCATTTTTGGGAATTTTTTTGGCTAGTTGTGGACCAATTTTCACAAAATATTCGTTAAATTTGTTAGCAATTTTCAGAGGATTTGAAACATTATTATTTGAATTCTTCTGTAAAAAAGTATCGGGTAGTTTTGATCTAGTTTTATTTCTGTTAAGAACTTCGTTAATAGTTTGCCATGTCTTTTTAATATCATTTTTATACTTAAGAAATTGCGTTTTATAATAGGCCTTTTTTGCGGTTTTTATTACGTGATTCAGTTTGTTTTTGTATTTTTTATAGGCTGTCTCATTTCTATAAGATGGCTTTTTTAGAAAATTTTTATAGAGTTTATTTTTCTTGGATATAGATTTAAATATACCAATTGTCATCCAGGGACTTTTTGTGTGATCCACAGTTTTCTTTTTTATTTTTGCTAAAGGAAAACATTTATCAATTGCTACCTTCAAATTATTGTGAAAATTCGTATAGGATTCACAAGGGTCATTGGTTTCGAAAGTACTTTCCCACGATGTATTTTTCACAGATAATAAAAACGAAGCAAGATTATCTTTGTCGACCATTCTTCTATAATGTGCACTTCCTCTTTTTGTATTATTTTTATTTGTGGATGAAGAAGCTATATGAAATATGGGGAGATGATCTGAAATATCTGAGAAAATTAGTCCATTTACACCAGATTCTATTTGTTCAAGATTGTTTGTAAAGATATTATCAATTAACGTGGCTGTATGCTGCGTAATTCTAGTTGGTCTATTTATCAGCGGATAAAAAGATGAAGTAAAAAGTTGCTCACAAAATCTATTGGAATAATCGCAATCATCAGATTTCAAAAGATCAATGTTAAAATCCCCTGTCAAATATGTTATTTTCCCTGTTTTGTCAACTTCGGTTAGTATTGCATTTAGTTTATTTTCAAACATTTCAAAATTACCACTTGGCGGTCTGTAGATAGTACCAACAATTATATTTTTACCAGTTGTTGAAATAATTTCAATGAAAAGTGATTCAACTATTTCGTCTTCGTTTATATTTAGGTCAGTTCGTAGTTTGTAGTTTAAATTATTTGAGATAAAAATTCCTACTCCACCGCCTTTTTTATTAGCTCTGTTTGAGCAAACAAAATCAAAATTAGTAAGATGGAAATTTTCACTGTTTTGGTCATTTAGCCAAGTTTCAGTTAGGCTAATTATAGAAAAAGGTTGTTTCAAAGTACTTAGAAGATTCCTAAACGAGTCAAACTTATTAGCTATACTTCTTACATTAAGGTTTAGTATCGACAGATTTTTGTTATCAGTAATATTACTCATAGCAAAGTCGTTTGGTAGGTAATAATTGCATGTCAAATCATCAAGATTTTCCGGCATATAATTCTCAAAGTGTTGAGCGTTTGCAATGTTATTATTATTAATGTGAAAAGGATTAAACTTGAGTTGCGTTAATCTATCCATAAACTCATCACTTGGAACTCGACTGAAATCGCCAAAAATAAAATGGAATTCTAAATCATCAATTGAGTGAAAAGGAAGCGAACAGCTTAAGCACATGTTGCATATATCGATTTCCGTTTGTTGACATGTGACAGGTGATTTCATGCATGCGGTGCGAGCATGAAACCATCCCCCGCATGTCAGACAATTAATGCT